>JARACY010004872.1:0-24582 GCA_029255725.1 Scrobipalpa atriplicella | reverse complement strand
ACAGAAATAAATAAATTGACAACTAAAAACAAATATCCAAAACATTCTCGATTGGAATCCGAAAGAACGCATGAATGGACTGTTGATACTGATGTAGATATAATGTGGACATATCAGATGAAGACAATGACAGCCGAAATTGAATTTTACGATCGGACGCTACGCTACTCATGATAGAGTCAAAATATGCAAACAATCGAAATATTATTCGATGACCTAGCACAGTTCAAGAAAGCATTATAATTTAGGATACACATTTGAAGATAGGAATGCAAAGAAAATTTCTTAGCTTTCTAAGCAATGTACAAATAAGTAGACTCTGAATAGCACAATATGACTAAAACCAAACCTATAGCACTTATAGCTAATTATAAGGTCGCAAATAAGGATGGTCATATCATAATTAATGATCCATAAGAGAAGTTGAAACTAGAAATAACTGATACCGCGTGGGCGGGAGGAAAAATAAATGGAAAAACAAGTAACTATAGAATCTTGCGATGTTCATAAAAATAATTGATAATCTTTGTCTGACTGTTTCATCAAGGTTCAAAACAAGAAACTGAAGGCAACTTTTGTATAAAAAAGGCTTTATTTTATTTTGCAAACGGAAAAGATAAATATCTAGACATAAATTGTACTCGAATTAAAAAAAAAAATGAATTAAGTTGAACTAGATTATGAAGCCACAAACTTAAAACCAACAGAAAAACAAGTCCTACCTTTTCAAATTTTCGTTGATTTAGTAAAAGTCGAGTGCAAAACTAGTCACGTTATGAAACACGGTCATTGAAGGCTGCAGACTGCAGGTGAATCATGCGCAGAAGCGAAGCAGTAAAATTAAAGAGTTATAGGTAGGTGGGTCAAGATGACTGAGAAGTTTGCCCCTGAGTTGTTCTCCTTATTGTATAGATATGTGATAGTGAAACAAGTTACCATCTGCTTATCCTATACAGTTGTTTTCAGGGTTATTAATATTGAATCATTTCTTATTTAGTATTTTGTGCAAAATGTTTTATTCTGTCTTTGTGGTTACGAATGTGTGCATTATGACCTACATTGGGTTTACATTTCATTAAGGCTCCGGCAAGCTTTGGTCAGACAAGTAGTTTAGTGGCATGTGCCTTGGTTTCTTGGCAATCGGGATGTCTTTCGTAGGTTCCATCACATCATATCGAAACGTTCTGCATTGAAGTAATTTTTTATCGTTCATGTCTATTTACCAGAGATTTCCTTCAATCATAGCTCTTTCACGGCACGACCTCTCAGTTTCTATTTCTAATTTATCATTCTCCTTGTTAGTACCAGATGGAGATGAATCAATGGCACTGCACTTGGTTTAACCAATATTGGCAACAACCCACACACTGACATCATTGGACCCTGATCACGTCATTATTTTGCATTATATTCGCACGCAAATAATTTCTAGTCCAATTTGAAAAAGGACTGTTGTGTTGATGCGTAATAACTTAATAAGAGGATACCACTGTGTTGAGCTCATTTTAACTTATTTTTGACATTAAACGATTTTTTTGACAGAACTAATTAAAAATTTAGGTTAAAAAAGAAATGGCTTCCAGTATCATCATATGAGTCAAGGAAGTCAATGACCGCTTGGTGTTTGGACACAAACTCAGTTTAATTTATACCAATTTGGGAGACAACGATGATAATTCAATTCATCATCTGTCGACAAAAATGCTTGTCACGGGTGAGAAATATGATAGCTTCAGTTAAATAAGTTTTTAATTAAGCATTAGGACAGTTTAAGCTACCGTAAAGATCAATCGAAAATAAACTTTGTAAATAAAATGAGATTTTTTTTTGTTCAAGTTAATAAACATGATACTTTTGTTCCAGCATCTGCAGTCTTCACTACATGGTCCACATTCTTGAAGCAAGGTGCCAAGTTTGGCTTTGTTTGCCTTCGTCACCGTCACTTGACACCACTAAACCCGACCCGCGTGTCTGTCTCTATCTGTACCTATATAGGTAAACTACCTGTGGCGTATTCAACAATCTTTGATTGTTTAGCAGAGTTACTTATGTTCCTAACTAACGCAATAGAAAATTATTTCTAAACAATTCAATTTATTAGGAAATTTTGAAAACTCTTTATAGAAATCACATTGGCGTTTGAGAAGACAACAATTTGGCCGAGTGCTGAATGGTCTTGGACACACGATAGTTCAATTCAGATTCAGGTAGAAGTATTCGGTTCCTATCTCAGTCATGTAAAAAAATGTTTCATATTTTCATATTCTTATAAAACAGCCATATATTTCGGATATACAATAGAGCGGCAAATGATCAATACTCCTTTTGAATATAAGTTTGTTTCCAAAACTTATGCGGGGGCGATTCTTGGGCAAAATACCTCAATTTGTTGCTAATTCAAGAATAAACTTATAAAGAACTTGACGCGACATCTCAAAAAGGAATAACTTGGTAAAGTGATATCATAAACAACTTCAAAAATAGAGCAAGCCTCAAACATAAGGCAGTAAATTCAGAATAGCACATTGTGCTAAGAATATATAAAGCATTTCTGCGGTTAGAATGTTGTATTGTCTGCTTAGGAAACATAATACCTTAAACATAGCGACGTTGAAAATAAAATGTTTGATTTGATAAGTGATCTTAATTTTGAAACAAAAAAGCGAGTATCTGACGCTTTTGTCAAATATCTATGACAATACAAGCACAACACAACAGAAGAAGGCGTAGATTTTCTCGGATACAAGAAAAGTGGCAATGTAGGAGAAATAATGTGGAGCGATATTTTTGAAGAATGAATAGGAGTAAGAAATATACATAAAGACGGATAAGTTGTTATAAATGAATAAATTAAAATGTTACTGTGTGGTCCTTTCATCATCTCCATGTCCAGTCGTGTCAGCAGGGTTCCACAAGGAAGTGTTTTACGTACCAAAGTGATAGTAAATCAGCTGGTCCGGTATACTTTGTGAACCATCATGTCATGTCATGGTCGAAGGTGCGTCGGCGGCGCAGTCGTAAAAACTTTTGTATTCACGCCTTCTACAGGTTTATAGCTTGTATTAGATCATAAAAGTATTTAGTAGACACCGCCATGGAAGGTTTAAGGAAATACAGTTAGGTCATCTTTAATTTGGGTCTAAATCAGTCTATTAAACCATTAACGCATACGAGTCCAAATATGACCACCCATTTTTGATAATTTATATTTGTTTGGTTACCTTTACAGAGTGAAAATAACTGATAAAAAAATTGTGGTCATATTTGGACTCGTAAAGGGTTAAGTTATTAGATCGTTTCACAATCCATACTTAAAATTATGTCACGATATTTAGTTTGAGACCTTAGTTGGTATTTATTTTCGCTAAAATTTATGTAATATATTCGCGACATAATCATGATATTTACAAATTTATAGGAATAAAGGTATCAAGAATAAAAAAAAAAAAATCCAGTGTTTCCTTTCGTACAAATATTTTTGCACAGTTTATACTTAGTCTACTTTTTATCCGTTGTAATCTAAAATCGAAAATGAAATGAAATGAATCTAAAATCAATCTTCCTTCAAAATCAGATAAACAATAGGAAGAACAATATCAACAGTATCGAACGCCTCACCCACATCCAAAAAAACCAATGTCTGTTCCGGCAGACGTCCTAACTGTCTTTATCATAGAGATCTCTAATACATCTTGCCCACGCGCAGGATGCCGCCTATTACGGCTTAAACCAACATTTGAGGTGATATATTGCGTTTTAGGGACATCAATTATGTATTTGGAGTAATATATTGATATGGCTGTAGGAATTACGACTTAATTTTGTAAATCTCAATTTAATGTGATTTTAGATTGCCGTTTGTAAATTAGGAAGAGTTTATGACTTAATCTATACATATAATAAAACAGTAGGACCCGGTTTGTCTGTACAATGAAGGAAATTGACTAAAATGAAGTCAGGGTGATACAAGAAGACCAACAGTACACGAATTTATTTTTTTAGAATTTTTTGTCTGTCTTTCTGTCTGTCTTTCTGTCTGTCTTTCTGTCTGTCTGTCCGTTTGTCCGGGCACATCTTCGTAACCACTTGATGGATTTTCATGCAGTTTTCATCTATTGATTTGGCATATCTCAGAGCAGTGTATAGACTTTGTTTCATCGAAATCGGTTAAGTAGAAAAAAAGTTATCGTCGATTTTCATTCCAATCCAAACCTACTTTATAGGTAACTTGCACCAATTTTGATGAGACTTTATTCATTCATCAATCAGGGCCAGACGGTGACCGGCACCGACGCCTCAACTCAACGTGCCCTCCGAAGCACGGGATATTCTTTCTTTTCGGTCAATCAGGCGATTTACCCTGCAATGTAGGTACATTATGAGAGGAAGAATGACCTTATTGTTCCGAAAGCCCGATAGATGTCGCTGTACGATTTTAAAACGCGGTATCGATGTGTTTTCGCCAAAAGTACTTAAGAACAATATCAGCTCGCGGTCGTCCCCTAAAAAAGTTAAAAAATTGATATAAAAGGATATAAATAATCACGCCAACTAGGATATAAATAATCACGCCGATCGACTTAGGGGGTAGGCAGGCAATTGAATCTCAGAACAGAAACTACTGGACGGATTTTGATGGAACTTTTTTCATTTAACTGAGTTTTTCTTAGACAGTAAACAACGATATAAATAATCACGCCAATAGACTTAGGGGCTAGGCAGGAAATTAAATCTCAGAAACTACTGGACTGATTTTGATGGGACTTTTTTTATCTGACTGAGTTTTACCTGGACAGTAAACAAGGATATAAATAATCACGCGAAATGACTTAGGGGGTAGGCAGGAAATTAAATCTCAGAAACTACTGGACTGATTTTGATGGGACTTTTTTCATCTGACAGAGTTTTATCTGGACAGTAAACAAGGATATAAATAATCAAGAAATGACTTAGGGGGTAGACAGGAAATTGAATTTCGATTGTTTTTTAACCGATTTTGATAGATTTTTTTTTCGGGTTATTCTTTGCGGTTTGGTTATTTGTTGCTTTGTTGTTGTTTTTAAAGTAGGTAAGTTACTTTATTGTAAGTAGCAATGCCTCAAAAACTACAAAATCTCACAAAAATCAGTAAAGAATGTTTAGATTCTCACTGGATGTAGAACGGGCAAAACTGTTTTTATACTAAGAATTCCACTCATTTCCAACAATTTCCCGTTCTAATTTAAGCGCACACAGTTTCCTAAAAGCCTCTGCTTAGCAATGACCAGACCATCAACAAATCCCAAGGTCAAACTCTTAAGGCTGCTGGGGTGGATCAAAGATCCAAATGCTTTTGCTTCGGCCAGTTGTATGTTGCATGTTCACGTCACGAGTGAGTAGCGTTGAGCAATTGTTTGTTTTAGCTACAGCGGGCAAGATAGAGAAATTCTGTGATTTAAAAACTATTTATTACTTTCGTATACTTCAATGCGAACGAAGTCGCGGGCACCAGCTAGTTAGTTATATACTTCATCATATTGCTAATCATCGTAATTTTGATAGATATTTAACTCAGTACCGCAAGGAAGTAACTTAGGACAGCTTTTACTTATGTAAACAAAAAAAGTCTACAAATAATACAAATAGTCAAAAAGCTCAACCAAAGCTCGTAGCAAGACAATGACAACTGTATAAGGCCTCGCTAAAGCGGCGTGCAATCGTGATAATTATCAATTTACCTCAGCCTCGGACCGCGGGGGGGATCCGGGTGGAGAGGGGAGGAGGTGCGCAGTCGCACCCACCTTATAAGGGTGCTCGCGGTGGTGACGTCATCGACTCCCACGCACCTCTGGCGACCATCAATGGATTAACAGCGTCTGGGCCTGAGAATTGGAGAATTAAAGATTTTTTTAATAAATAGACTTTTTTTCTTTCAAAAATAGAGCTGCTGGATTTCACATCTAAGTATGCCGAATTAGCAGCTATAAAAAATATAGAATGTGCCATGCTGGGCATACTGTTAAACCAAGTACCTTAGTAATTCTCTAGATCAGTTTCTTCGCATCCCATAAAAGTGGGGTCATGTATGAGTGAGGTCGTTTATTTCTATTATGATTATGACAAAAAAGATTGAATTACAACATCCATCACCATCTGTCTTCATCATGTTAAATCTCTGCTATTTGATTAAGCCTGTTATACATATGTTGATTTACCATCATATAACATTCGACTAACAACATGGTAGTCGTCTAAGCTCTATCATTTACATTTCGAAAGATCTATCCAGTTTTTTAAACTATTATACAAGTTGACAAAACAAGCATAAGGCTTGTCTTCTGTTAGATAAAGCTCTTCGTAGCCTGTGGTTATCTACCTACAACACCTGAAATGGAGGAATTATTATCACCAGTGTATTGTTAACCCCAGATAATGTATTCACTCTACTCTACTGCTACAGTTCTTCAAAAGAACTTCGGTAGATTTAATTAATTTCTCGAAAGAAAACGCCACTGAAACAAACCTATTGACTAAGACATCCAACCAAAAATTATTTCCTCGTAACAAAGAAAGTCAATAAACAATAATGCAGCAATTAGGATGCGCTGCAGCATACTACAGTAGCATTATAGTGGTCGTGAGACAAGGCGCCGGGACGTGACAAGAGTGGTGCGCACGCGTCGATAGAGTTAGACGCCACACGAGGACAATGTGCTCTATGCTACCGAAACGTCAAACTCATGCAGGAGTGTGATTGATGGAGATCATAATAAGCTAAGGTCAATCTCTGGACAGTGTAATTAATATTGAATTTGATAATAAATGATAAAAAATAGACGACACGCTACGAAGAAGAATGAACTGAGTGATATAGATGTTAAAAATAACATTTTATACCAAACTTTGAGGTGTTTACCGAAGTATAAATATTTATAGATATTTATCATTGAAGACATTGAAGCAAGCACGTATATATTTATCATTAAAATGAAAATATGAAACGCTAAATACAAAGTTTAGGATGAACAAACGATGAATCAAGTAAGGCGTGGGTGCGGCCTTACTTCGATGGACGGACAGACAGACAGACTGACGACAAAGTGATGTGGTTAATGAATATTCTAAAGCTTAAACCTTAAATGGATTCCTAATCTTAGATCTACTTGAATTTACTAGATAATTAGTTACTTACGTGGCTGGAGAAGGGAGGTCAAATGAATCTGCACATTTACTTTGCAAATTTAAAACAAGATCGTTTTAAGATATGAAAATTACTAAATTGAGCTAAACAAAAGGCCTAACATTAAAACTATTAAAAATACTCACACAAAAGCTAAAATTAACAACAAAACAACATCCGTTTACAGTGACAAAACTATTAACCACCTTCAAGATATGATCAGTGCGCTAACTAAGGTGTTATTAGCTTAGTTAATATTTCTGTGACTTGTTTACTCACTGACGACGCAGTGGACGATTTTGTAAACAAGCTTTAGTATAGTATAGACATTTCAGTTGTTTTAACAAATTGCGTATAAAAATATCTGCCAGGTAAGGTCATGGCGTCGCGCGTCGCGTGGAGTGAGCCCCGTATCAAGGACTCTGTTGTTTTTATTCCTGCTCGGAGGGAGGATGGTTGCAAGCCAGGAGTGTACAATAAGAGCTTTAATAAACTATGGAAAATTCCACCGGTAATTTATTCAGTGCGACTTCAACCAATCCCGTGATACTCTCAGCCGGAAAAACCACAAGAGCTAGGTAGATCCCATTCCACCCCAAAAACCATGAGTTGTGACAATCACTAGGTAGCAGAAAGTGTACTCCTGACTAAAACTACCGCAATGTAAACCAAACCCAAAAAATCTTTTATTTCCCACAACATAATCGTTCGTCAAATGAGTCCCATAGCTGCTAATAGATGCATGCGTGGGCGCCACCGCTGCCTGCGTGCGCACGAGTGCCTCGTCACTCGACCGTGAAACCGAGTGGCTGGTTGTGGTTGCGTCCATTGATAACGGCTTGCAGTTGCTGATGAATGGTAGTAGATTGGTTGAGGTGTGTGATCGTAATGATAGTCTTAGAAGGGTAAGAGACAGAGATTATGTTTTATTTACTTGGAAATACATACATAAATCAAGCCTCTATCCTTAACGGGAGAGGCAGAACTTCAAAGGCTTGCTGGTATAAGCATCCATTCCATATGGTAAAGAATGACGAACAGCAACTATGAACAAACGAAGGATAAACTCGAGTCTTGGCAAAACAAAGTAGATATTTCTTGGGCATTTTTAATAGGAAATAATCAAAAAGATCTTTAAAAAACCCGCAGGCAAGCAAATTACGAAAACACTAGCTCCGAGTACAAAATCATGACCAAATACAGCATAAAACGAGGTGATTTACTTGCTAAAGGATCGAATTACAATAGTGTCGTAAGCCCACCGCAACGCAGCGAGCTACCGAAGTATCTAATCTATTGACACGAGATCCCTGCCAGAACCGCAGCGTCCAGAAGTTGCCCAAACTAGTAACATGAGCATAGTGTTCAGCTGCTATACTGGGTGTAAGGGCCAGCGTTCCAGAAACTGATAGGGGTTGCTCATTCAACGAAACTGAACAACTTTCACCTGGAAATTCGTTCAGGAAATCGAAAAGAATTTAGACTTTTCCATACTAAGTAAATGACCACCAAAATATTATTCATTTCCTGAAAGATTTTCCTGGTCAAAGTTGTTCAGTTTCGTTGACTGAGCAACCCCTATTAGTTTCTGGTAAAATTAAAGCCTATGTAGCAAGCAACTATACTAGGTATGCCAGCCACATTAGTCCTTTGCTGTTCAGGTCATGATCATGAGCCTCTATCTATTCCAGTCTATCTATTCCAGTTGGGATCAGTTGGAGGATATTTGTCATACACAAAACTATTGGAAAGATACACAAAACTTTCTCTGGAGTAATGTAATGGAAGGAAGGTGGACTGGTGAGCATCACAGGCAATTCGAGTTAGCCAGAAGCCAGAATTATGTCAGTTCACTAAAGTAGGAATTATCTACAGCATGTATCTGACATTTACACCACTACTAAATGCATAAATTCACCACAAGAGATGCAATCTAGCTGGTTTGATAAATAGTCGCATAGTGAAGTCAATCTTCTGTCTATCCTTAACAGGATTAGCCAAATACAGCGACATCGCCGTCTGCGCAGACGTGAATTAATCATCTGCATAAATCAACTCTAGTTACGTAAACGGCTATAATAGCAAATTTTACTCACGCATGTATGCCTTACGGGGTAGGCAGAGCCTTTTTGCCGCGTCTGGAAATTGCCGAGGGTGGTTTCAAATAAGAGTGCTGAACAAATTATGAGCTTGCCGCCTAAATTAAAATATAGAGTCGCTCAATTGACCTTAACAATGCCTGAGGAGAAAAGCAGCAGCTGGTAGATCCTATATTTTTTATCACACCCAGTCCACAATCATCTACATAAATCAACTCTGGTTACATAAACCGCTATAATTCGCAAACCGTATAAACATTGAATAGAAAAATTAGCTTTTAAATAGTATTAGTAATATCTATTAAGGATAAAAGCTTCTAATGGACAATAAATCACTTTCTACGCAATAGATCATGGAAAGTGAGAGTAGTTCCATCTGTATTTGCTTGACCACGATTGACGATTGTAGCGAAGATAGTAGGTGGTCTGCCATTTTTAATGGTTTCTAGGATATGGTGTGACATCATGAAGATTATCAAACTTTAGAAAGTGATATCAATATTTGTCACATTTTCGTACTCTTTTCACTAAATAGGATAGCATCTGAACACCACTTTTGCCGAATATAGTTGAAGTAAATAGAAGGTGCATAAATCGATGTCTAAACTACGGTGGCTTTCATTTATTTTTTTAGACTATGCAAACTAAGAATTACTAAACAGTTAGATATTTTAAGAATAACAATTTTATGAATCAAAATTAATTTACTAAGTAAACCACCAATTCCACGTAAATATAAATAGGCCATGGCACATGACATCACCTCACCAGCAAAACGCGGTTTCTAGATCTGTTTTCCTCCAGCTGTTCTCAGTGCAAGATGCGTGCCATATTTGGTGACGATTGCACGGCGGCGCCTGCGCTGCAAGTAGTGACTATTCGCTTGATTGGACCATTGATATGAAACTACGGTCCGTGGACTGGTTTTTAAGGCCGCGTAATAATATTTAAAGCAAAGTAACCGCTGTAATAATATTTTTGACGACAAATTACTGCGAATGAGATTTAGGCAGGTTCTCAGTGAGTGAACGTGCTCTTTGAAGCACAGATTCTCCTTTCTATAGATGAACCATTCAAACTACAAACTAGGCATAAAATCACAAAATGATAAATTGATAACATAAACTTTGTGATTTACCTCTAGGAATTGAACCTACAACCTCCCGATCGAGAGCCTACAACTTCAGACCACTAGGCCACAGATGCAGGATCCTCAACGACCGTTCCAAAGTATAAACAGAGTTGTTACAATTATGATCTTACGTTCATTACGTTGTTAGATCTTACAGCTATAATTAGTGTACAAATGATTTATGATTATAGACCAATAGATTCTGTATAAATGATATGCAAATGCATATGCTAACTGAACGTTGGCGGAAGAATAGTTAGCTATCTAGTAAGTTGTTTGTGGTGAGCACGGCCAATTATGGTTCGCTACTGAGAAATAAGTATTTACACAGTTTCACGCAATATTTTCAAAACAGGATCGTTGATGTAAATTTTATCGTTGATTTATCTGTTTTGAAAAATATTGTTCGAAAGTACCATCTTTTACATTGTAAAAGATGTTACTCCTATCACAGAAGTCCATAGGCTGTCCAGCAAAGAATGAATGTAAGAATATTGGATCTCATGTAAAGTAAATGTTTAGCCAGAATGGTGAAAGCTAAAATGACCAAGCTAAAATGGTGGAAGACTAGAAGAATCGTTCCATAGCTTTTGGAGCAGTTACTCCTTTCTGCTGCTGGATTTAACATTGCTTGACCACCATTGAATTTCAATGATTTGTTTAAAATGGGTGGACAAGATTTGGATAAATGATCCTTGATCATTGAAATCCTTTAATAACATGACATATTTACGACACAAACGAAATTCGAAAAAGGCTATTTTAATTCTTAATTGAAGCATCAACCAGTATCAGTCCATTCAGAAGCAATATAAAAAAAAGCAAGTACCTACTCATTTAAGTAAGAACAGAAACAAACAAGTCTTAATTTGTAGCGATTGACATTTGTAACTTGTAACGTATCAGCATTCTTTACAATGAGTTATTTACTTGTAAAGCTAAAGGCAGGTGCACAAATATCCACAACACAACTGATTCTTTTCTTATTGGTGATGATGATGATATGGTTTCTTGACAAGAAATCAAGCTGTTTGTCGCTGAACTTCAGAGGAAATGGTCGCAATCGGTCAGCCGGACTTATCCTGACCAGCCGTATTTTTGAATCAATAATATTAATCCGATTAACAAATTTAATTCGCATTCGAAAGAGTAACTTTCGCATTCAAAATTTTATGGAAATCGCATGCGAATGCTACTTTTTCGTGTGCGAATTCGATTCGAGTGATTCAAAAATACGGCTGCTGAGACAAGCATTTGGTGCCGTTACCCGGATGAATATTATTTCATTCATTCATACGATAATATTTTTTTTTCTTCTTTCGACCTATGTTCCTTAGGGAAAGTTGTTCAGTTTCATGGGTAGATTCACACCTTTCTCGATGCATATACCCTTTCTGTTACACGTTGTATAGCATGTTCTACAATAATTTTCTTGCTACAAGACCAGTGAGTGCACGACCTTACCTACACTTACCTCGCGCTCTCAGTAAATATCTCTTTAGCCGGCGCAGGCGCAGCAAGGTGACGTCCGTATCGGGAGACAAGCCGCCCTTGTCCCACAAGCGACTCAACGGGGGGTGACTTGCGCAATCGTAGAGAAAACATAGCCAGAATTATCTCACATAAGATGAAAAGACAGAATAATAAATCCGACTAGGGCAGGACTTGAACCTGCGACGGAATGCAGTTCCATCGCTCTGCTAACTGAGCTATCAAGGACGTTACCGGCTGTGGCGAATTTATCATAGTCTCTTCAGGGAAATTAAAAACTTTTTTGGATTTTCCATACAAATAGTTTGATTGAGGTAGTCATTTTGTATGGGAAAGTCATTTATTTTCATACATACATACATACATACATAAAATCACGCCTTTTTCCCTAGGTAGGCAGAGCAAAAACGACCTAAATAAAGATCATTCCGCCACGTCTGACAAGTTTTGAGGGTTTTTATACAGGTGATTATGTATATTGATTGCTATAGTGACAAGTTGTCAGCCCATCGCCTAAATTGCAATACACTGAAACCCTCGATTCCCTTAGCTGATTTTTACAGCATGCACGGGAGGAGATGCAGCTGGCACATTCTATGTTTTTCTATCAATCTATTTTCAATTTCGTCGACTGAGCAACCCCTATCGGTTTTCGTTTTCGGTACGCTGTCCCTTACACCTATAATATTGCTTTGCACCTTCGCCTACCAATGTATATGACAAATACTCCCAAAGCAAGGAACAAATATACTCACCTCCTACGGCCCAAAGTGAACTCCTTATTCTAGGGTAGGAAACAAATTACTAAAGAACGTAACATTAAAACAAATACTGAAGTTACATGCAGTGTCACGCTCAGTGCGCTCAGTGCAGGTCTGACTGGGTGCACTGGTTTGCCTTCACACTGCAACTGACACCCGAGCACCTGACACTGCCATCTCGGTGATCTCGGCCAGAAAATCTCAGTTAGCACTTCAGAAATGACGTCATATTCATATAGCACGGCTATTTGAGGATCCAATGGAACTACTTGCAGATATAGCTCTGGAAAGAGTTGGTTGATAGAAATAGGATGATAAATAAGAGGTTTCGTAGGAAGATCTTCAATACAGCAAGTGACCTGATGTAGATTTAGAGATCACTATCTCCTAAAAAAAAACAACAAATAAAATAGCACATCCCTTCTATACAATTTCTTACATCTCAGTGCTTCATCATCATCATCATCATTTTCAGCCCACATCGACCCATAGGCCTCTTCTCTATTACGCCAATCCTCACGGTCCTGTGCCAGTCTCATCCAGTTTGTTCCTGTTATTACTCAGTGCTTCGTCGTTTGAAAAATCTGTACTTATAATTTATTTTGAGACAAAAGTATTTTGTTATTATGTTTCATTTTAGTCATCCACTGCAAAGACCGTAAAATAACATTGTAATTCAATTTCATTGACGAATCTGTTTGCAGTTTTAAAGCGCGAGATATTTTTTTCGCCTCTTGTCGTGAAAACACATAAAGATAAGTAATTTAACCATGAACACGATCTTTTCATTTTCTGAAATAACAAAAAGTAACAAAGCACTAATTGTGATGGGAAATATAAAACGTGCTGTTCGTAAACTGAAATGTATTCCTGAAGTAGAAACCGTTTCAGAATGGTGGGTTTACAAGAAACTAAAGATTTTAAAATTTTGAACGATGAAAGACTTGAAGTAATTCTTGAGCGAGCTTTAGGGAAAACATGGGTAGCTGAAGATGTTACAATTCGCGCTGCAGCTGATGGTTTAACTGGCTTCCTTGGAGACCATTTCCGTGCCACAATCAGAGCTAAAGATTCAACAAGCGGACGTGTGGAAACTCTGCGTATATTCGTGAAGTGTCTCCCGCTTGTCAATAAGGATAAATCAGACTTCATCGATGCTAACAACTTTAACAGGAGAGAGAAGACAATGTACCGTCTGTTTGAAGAGCTTGGAGGCGATGGTGGTGAGTTACTTTTGAAAGGATTTAAAGATAATATAAACAAAAATATATTTCAGTGTTTTACTGGGACCGTGGTCTATAATTTTGATATAAATTGGATCATAAAGCGTATTTGTTCATTTTCAGGGCCCAAACCCTGGCGGCCAAAAGCCTACTTATACGAGGACACAATACTGGTGATGCCTGACTTATCAGCCGACGGATTTGCTCCACGCCATTTCCAGGATACTCTGCCTCTACCCGATATACTCCTGGTAGCAGCATCGGTAGCCAGGTTCCACGCCGCTTTCGCCAACTACGAAACGAAGAAGACTGTAAACCCACAAAAGCCGTATAACTTCCTGGATGACCATGGAGATATCATGACGGAGCCAACGTTGAGTGATTGTCCATGGCTTCATGCAGCTGCGAAACTCTCCGCCAACATTATAAACACATTCTCTGCTAAGTACCAGGACACCATACCGGATCTGGAGTCACAGCTCACTGAATTGTACTTGGAGTCCTGCGGATCTCTGCGATACTACAGCAACAGCTTCAACACTATCGTTCACAAGGATCTTTGGATGAACAACATACTATTCGCTCCAGGGAAAGCAGTGATTGTAGATTACCAATGCGTGAGATATGGCCCGCCCACTTTCGATTTGATGATGCTGCTTTACTTATGCACGACCAGGGAATTCCGAAACAAACACGAGAAGGAAATCTTCCAACATTATTACTCCGTGTTCAGCAAGTCTCTGGACGCTCCTACTACACAAAGATTGAAAGACTTGGGTTACGATGAGGAGGAGTTTCTACGTTGGTGCGAAAGAGCACGCATGCTAAGTCTAGTCTTCTCTCTTGGAATCTTTCCATTCGTATTAATGGACCCTAAAACCGCAGCAAGGACGTTTGACGATCCAGAGACCTTCAATAAACTAATCAACGAAGATCGGTCAGAGCCTGTCATACAATATGCGAGGACCTGTCGACCGTACCTAGACCGGCAGCTTCAAGGTACTGAGGAGTTTATAGAAAGATACCTGCTGAAAAGGGCTGACCGTGTTATTGATTCCCTCATCATTTGAATTCTAAATTACCTTAGACACGACAGACGAAAGTGTTGTAAATACGTAGTAAATACATTTAAATGTAAGTAATTGCGAATTTAAGTTATGCTCTACTAATCATATATATCATATTCATTCCTCCCCCACGGAATAATCGAAACGAAGCACTGTTGTTTGTTATACTTGCCTTTATAGTATTATACATATTCATAATCTGACTCAGTTTTTCATAGGTAGGTACATATAGGCACAGATAATATAATACTATACTAGTACAGATGCCCAATGTCATACAACAAAACTGGTACGCCATAAGTCGGGCCGACGCTCGGGCCGAATGGTTTTAGGGAAATGTGACGCAACGGTACCACGCGACATCGTAATATTTTGACGTGATCACAGATGGCGCTACGTAGGTACGGAGCACGTTCGGAGTACGTAATTTTGCACTAGACTACTAGATGGTGGTAAAAAAAGCAGCGAAAGCTGCGCTAAAGCACAGATCGGTAGAAAGCAGCGATTACATTACCCGGCCGATCGGGCCCGATTTGATATACATTGCTGCTTAGCTTCAGTAGTTTTTCAAGTAAGACTCGTGCACAAGCAATGTAATGTCAAAACGGGCCCGATCGGCAGGGAAGTGTAATCGCTGCTTAACAGTTTTGATTTTTAAGAGGTGGAACCTTATGACCGTGCTCGGGAAAAATATCGGTCAACAACATTGGTGGCGATTCGTTCGTACGTGGACACGACCTGTGACACGACTTGTTACTGTTAGTCCGTAATTGCAAGATATATTATGATTATTAGGATAATGGGCCAGATTCGTAACCATCCCGACTTAACTAAATCTCAACTAAAATTATTGCCATCCCGTTCTGTTCTCTCATATAAAAAAATGACAGGTATGGACTTATATTAGTTAAATCGCGTATTTGGCGACCACGAATTGCTACCAATAAATAACTTTGATCATATTTAACTTTAATAGATAAAATTCAAAGCAGTAACTCCTACTCGTAGATCTAAGGCGGTGTTCACACTGGCGCCGCGCTACGCCGCGTAGGGCGGTTATTCTCTAAGTTCCATTGTTCAACACAATTGAAGCATAGACAAATACGGACTCCGCCGCGTTGCGCGTAGCCAGTGTGAACACTACGTAAGCCATGTCGTCTGTCTGACATGTTTGCCCTGTCGCAATCCCGCGAGCGTGTGATACGTGTTCAATATCGCGGGCAAGTAAGTATATATGTTATATTATGGTTAACGTCCGACGGCTGGATAATCCTAGGATTATCCAGTTAATCTTAAGACTATCCAAGCCGCCTGGATAAAGTCCGAAATCTCAATCATTTTGATCCAGATATCGGACATTATCCAAGACGCTTGGATTGAATAGTCATAGAGTTTGTACGTACCTAGTATTATAGTTACTCTGTGGTCATAGTGAAAGAATTGGATAGTCTTAAGATTATCCAGCGCTGGCTGGATAATGTCCGAAGTTGTGTCATTTTCCAGCTTGAAACGACTACCCCGTGGTTTTACTTACATCTAAATGTGTTTTTTCATGGACTCGAACTTTATCCAGGCGGCATGGATTTCGGACTTATCCAGGCGGCTTGGATAGTCTTAAGATTAACTGGATATTCCTAGGATTATCCAGCCGTCGGACATTAACCATAAAATATACACTATACATGCTGCGCGCCGCCGCCGCGCCAATCTGGGTGGGCTGTTTGGTAGGCTATGATTCAACGTGCGCGCAGTTTGACTTCCATTTCTCGTCTGTAGGTACTTACAGCTATAGCTTTGAGAAGTGATTTATAAACGGTTTTTGACTCTTTTCAAATTGAGGTAGGTAATTATTGTAATATTGTTTTTGCTGTCTCTTTTTATTTTATCCAAATTTTAGAAAGTTACAGGACCAAACTAAAGTAAGGTTAAACCTAGTGTGTTCTTGAAAAAAAAAGGGTTAAAAGGATTACTAAAAGCCTAAAAGTCAAAGTAGGTAAATGAAACCAAGTTTAAAAAAAAAACAGCATGTATTTTGCTATTTCCAGGCTGAATCTTGACTTCTTTGAGAGAGTAAAGGATTATATTTTTGTATCTACTCACCCCGTACCATAAGGTGCCATAGTAAGGAATTAAGTGATAAAAGCGTGACTGTACGTAGCATTATGTATATGTTACTATTATATTAGATACTGTGGTTACGCAAAATTCCCGAAATTTCTTATTGGCCGGAAAAAAGGGAAATATTGAGGATTGTGCATTGCAAAACAGCCAATCCGCGAAATGTCCTTTCATTTTTAGCCAATGAGCGTAGTAAAATAACCATTCCGCGGACTGTCAAATACCAAATGAGGGACAATGTAACGTAAACTGATAGAAGTCGCTCAGTTTTTATGTAACTGAACAACTTTGTATCATGAAATTATAAGATGATATTTGTTAATGGTAAAAGTAAAAAAATATATCCCTATCTATCACTCTGCGTAGCTGTCCCCACTATGCCGCCGTTTATGCCGCGCGGAACATTGATTTCTTGTCTGAGGTGTTTTCACACCTGAAATATGCACATTTATGAGGTGGCATGATCGTTTTGTTCCTTTCGTAGTGCGCACAACTTATTCCGTGATAACAAGCCCTTGGTCTTAGTTGAAGCAAATCTCGATGTCCGTTGGGATAGCCAGAGTCCGTTCGTGGTAGGAAGCGTCGTCGTCAAGTCCGTATTCGAAGCACAGGTCACAAATAAATAAGGAATCACGAAAGAACGTAAGCGCATACAACTCGGGATCGAAGCGAAAACAAATCAAACTTTACGGCGTCACAAGTTCGGTATCGCGTTTTTTTTCTCACAAATATTGCGCTATTCGTTGCAGTAAATAAAACGAAAATAAATAGTTCACATAACTATATGAGCAATAAGACGTAGAATATTATTAGTTTTTGTTTAATCTTGCATTATTGACATATTTTGGAATTAGTTTTTATTTTTTGTAAAATAATGAAATATTTGAAATAAAGTAACGATATTCAAAATGGAAACAGAAAAACGAGCTAGTCCCTAGGTGACAGCGACATCTAGCAATGCACGCTACAAACTGTAAGTATTTTGTGACAAGTTGAGGTGCTATATGGCTGAGAGTAAAGTCCGCGTAGTAGAAATTCCTGCCGCTAGGTGGCCGATTAAATAAATACTTAAAATCACTATTTTATCGATTTTTACCGATTTTTTCATTCGTACAGGTGCTATGGTTTTTTATCTAATGGAATATTTATTTTCTTCAACCATATTCCTTACTTTTTTATTGTTGGTTTACAACTCGATACTCGTAGCGCCATCTATTGATATTTTTTAAAAGCCTCTTTACTGTTGTTCGTAATGGGACCCCATGATATAGGTAACGCCTGTATTACATACGAGGTAACTAGAGCATCAACGACCTCATTCCACAAGGAGCAAGGTGTTGTATGAGAAATTAGTAGAAAAATCTCAAATAACAATCTTTGAACAACAACTTGAAGTAACCTAATCTGGAGGCAGCCATTCCAGTAATGTCACCTATACGACACTACGAAAGGCAGTGAATACTTGTGCCATATCAGCCTGAGTTTATTACGAAACGTATCTTAGAACTGGTGTAAATAGCATGTGAAATAGTATTAAAGATACTCTCCCAAAATGGCGAAACGTGACGACCAGTGACAAGTTTGTCCAGTCCATACGGGGCGACCATATGCGACGGCGACCATATGGCCGTAACTTCGCTTGCAACATTATACTATACAGATAATACAGGTCAGGTAAATACGGGTGATCAATGAAATAAGTTCCATATTAGACTGGGAGTGACAGAAAAGCTGATCCAGATGCTACTTTTCCAGGGCATACTGTAGATATCAGCAGAGTGAGATGAGGATTTCAGTGTATTGTTTGTTATTAATTAGGCGATGGGTTGACGCTGCCTATCCCGAAGGATTACAGGCGAAAAGGAAACGTGTATGTTTGGTATAAAATTAAAAGAATGCTAAAGAAAAAAAAGTTTTTATTTAATTTTATTCAACAGTTAAAACTATACACAAGATGAATCCCATTATTCTACTTTATTCAGCAGATATCTTTCTATAAACTCCTCCGTACCCTGAACCTGCCTCTCTAGGTACGGTCGACAAGTCCTTGCATATTGTATGACAGGCTCTGACCTATCCTCATCAGTAAGTTTTTTAAAGGTATCAGGATCATCAAAGGTCCTTTGTGCCGTATTAGGGTCCATTAAAACGTAGGGAAAGATTCCGAGAGCGTAGAATAAACCCAGCATGCGTGATCTTTCGCACCAACGGAGGAATTCTTCTTCATCATATCCCAAGTCTTTCAATCTTTGTGTAGTAGGAGCGTCTAAAGACTTGCTGAACACGGAGTAATAATGTTGGAAGATTTCCTTCTCGTGTTTGTCTCGTAATTCCCGGGTCGTGCATAAGTAAAGCAGCATCATCAGGTCGAATGTAGGCGGGCCGTATCTCACGCATTGGTAGTCAACTATCACTGCTTTCCCTGGAGCGAAGAGTATGTTGTTCATCCAAAGATCCTTGTGAACGATAGTGTTGAAGCTGTTGCTGTAGTATCGTAAAGATCCGCAAGACTCCAAATATAGTTCAGCTAGCTGTGACTCCAGTTCCGGTATGGTGCCCTGGTACTTTGCAGAGAAAGTGTTTATGATGTTGGCAGAGAGTTTCGCAGCTGCTCGAAGCCACAGAGAATCACACAACGTTGGCTCCGTCATGATATCTCCATGGTCATCCAGGAAGTTATACGGCTTCTGTGGGTCGACTGTCTTCTTCGTTTCGTAGTTGGCGAAAGCGGCGTGGAACCTGGCTAACGATGCTGCTACCAGGAGTACATCGGATAAAGACAGAGTATCCTGGAAGTGGCGTGAAGCAAATCCGTCGACTGATAAATCAGGCATCACCAGGATTGTGTCATCGTATAAGTACGCTTTTGGACGCCAGGGATGCGGACCTGAAAGAGAATAAATGCGATTTGGGAATAAAAAGAAATTAGTAGGTACGTTATTATGAGATATCATCCACATAGATAGACTAAAGATCGCCCTAATTCAATGTAAGCTCGTGCCCCTCGGTGGGGACGTGGTGAAAAACTGAGAACTAAATGGCGCCACTGTTGAGTGTTCCTTTTTCCTGTGATTGGTCAGTAATCTATCAATATCAATGTCAGTTTTGTGTCTTCTCATTTTGGTCTCTTTTGGAACACTCAACAGTGGCGCCATCTGCCATTAGCTTTGCGTTTTTATCCCCATTATGATCAAAAGAATCCAAAAGCATCTTACCGTCATCGCCTCCAAGTTCTTCAAACAGACTGTAAATGGTCTTCTCCCTCCTATTAAAGTTGTTAACATCGATGAAGTCTGCTTTATCCTTGTTGACAAGCGGGAGACACTTCACGAAGATACGCAGAGTTTCCACGCGTCCACTTGTTGGATCTTTAGCTCTGATTGTGGCACGGAAATGGTCCCCAAGGAAGCCAGTTAGACCATCTGCTGCAGCTTGAATCGTAACGTCTTCAGCCTTCCATGTTTTGCCCAAAGCTCGCTCAAGGATTACTCCAAGTCTTGTATCATCCAAGATTCTAGTCATATCCGTAGATTCTTGAAAACCCACCATTTTGTCACTGATTCCACTTGAGAACTATGATCCAATTTAAAAACATCACACTTATATAATACCGTATCATGTCTAGTTTTGTCTTTAAAGATAGTATCCCTTTGTTCTATCATCTCGATTTGATATAATAAATTATTTCTATTGTCTTTCACGCCATTATAAGCCTTATTATCAGTCAAATAAGGCGGTTATGTGATAGTTTGAATAAACAGTAGCGGTCGAAGGAGCACAAACACTATTGTCGTTATTTTAGTGCGATTGTTGGTTTAAGGCTTAGGGTATTGATACAGATCGCATTGTTCCTTCAAGGTCGACCGGAGGCACTGACGTAGCAACTGTAGCTGCCAAATAATTTCCTAAAAGATAGTTTGTCCAGCAGTCATTGAAAAATTAATTAATGGACTATAGCAAAACCTTCCGAATGCTTACAACCCCCAACACTTCAAAGTTAGAGTGAACAGGCATCTTCTGGGTGAGCTCGCTCGATCGTCGACTCCGTCTCAGTCGCTCCTGACCTAGACTGGAGTCAAGAGCAAACCCATCTTTAATAATAAAAAAAAAACTGTTCACTTGTCTTCCCAAACTAGTCGGTAAATTAGGCGATAATTTTCGCTTTAAAATCCTCACAATTTTAGTCCCAAACTCGTCAAAATTAAGCTTTATTGGGCCGCTAAAGTACAAAAGCATGCATCAATTCATGAACTTTTCTAATTTATTTTACTATTGCTACTCTACAAGGTATTTCAAATAAATATAATAAAATAAATAAGGTATCTCGAAGAAAAACACTGAAAGTATATAGTCATATAGATTTATTGTTTTAAAATAGTTTTTAACATGATACTTAAAAATAAACTTTGTGTAAAGCTACTAAAGCTCAAATTGGAAGTTCGTTGTTTATCGGGAAGACAGAATAATAATATCTAATAACTATTTACAAAAACACCTCACCCATGGTCAAAACTTCAAAAGATACATTTTTACAATATTTTCAGATACATTTTTTTATCATTTGTAATTTAAATATAACAGTTTTCAATGGGTTAGGTTTTTTAATAATATATTTAAGGCACTTACTGGCAAGATACTTATCCATAATTTGTATAATTTTAATTACCTACTATATTAATATTAATAATATATATAAAACTAAAATATAAATACTCTTGGTCCCAACTACTTACAATACTACTTGGCACTAAAGTATTTAACAAATAACGTGTATTATAATTTATACAAGTTTCTAAAAAATTATATAAATGCACCTTATAGATTTTAGTTGTCTTTTTCTCATGACTTGGAGTAGAACCATAATATTTAAGTTAAATACTTGTATTGCATCAGTCTATATACCAGCTGCACTAAACTAATTTTCTAAAAATACTTTGAAAATACGAAAATATTTTAAAAGACAATTTTTTTTTCTACTACCACAATACTATTCTATTACATAATAATTTGTTATAATAATATTTCGTAGCCCTATTTTGCACATTTTTCTATACGGGGTGTAAGGGACAGCGTCCCGCAAACTTATAGGGGTTGCTCAGTCAACGATACTGAAAAACTACCATATTATATTCGATAGTTGTTCAGTATCGTTGACTGAGCAACCCCTGTCAGTTTGCGGGACGCTGTCCCTTACACCCAGTATACATTTTACAATAACAAATTACAATAATATAAGGAAGACCATAGTATCGAATTCTGGCAGTTACATATCTTGGAAGACATTTGTTTTACATAATGTTCATTTTGTTTACTTATTTCTTCAATAAGTAAATATTAGAGAGCGGATAGTACTAACGTTTACCTATTTCGTATTATTTGCACTCATTGCAGTTTGCAGTTCTATGAACCTTTTCCATAACTTTACATTGGTGCCGATTCTGGTGTAAACACGACATAACTTATTTTAGTCTGGTCCTGTGACTTTCTAATATTTAATTAAAATAAAATAGAGACAGCAACAAAACAGCTGATTATTATTAGTGATGTATATTACTTCAAATAAGACACCATCTAGCATGCCTTCTTATTTTAGGCGTGTAACGTAACTTTGACAGGATTATAATCAGTTGTTGTGTTGCTGTCCCGGATGACGTCACTTTGACAGGATTATAATCAGTTGTTGTGTTGCTCTATTTTAATTCAATATTAGAAAGTGAAGGGACCAAACTAAAATAAGTTGCGTCTACAACAGAATCGGCACCATTATCTATTGAGATCTGCTATCTATCGTATGTGTAAATATAGTATGTATGTTTACTGACATCGGTTGCTCTACTACAATCTACATACTGTAAAAATGCATCATAACAACGCTGAATCAATCTATTTAAAACATAGAGATAACGTAACGTTATTTAAATAACATATCTAGTTTGGTCTAGCATTTTGTCTAGAAAATAGTTTCAATTGAAGACTATTTTCAGCATTTACAGGCTTTATTTGAAGAAATGACATCGTAAACCCGGGAATGTCTTACTTTTGTCTTGGTTTTTAGCCTCTGCTGGTGTCCGACTAAGATTTTTAGTCGAAAAATATTTTCATTCGTTTATCAGAGAGCGATATATAAACTTACATTATAGCACATGTATATATAACAACTATATTACTAAATGCAAGTCTAATGTCCAACGTTTGGCAGTAGGAATGTTGGTATAATACTGACGGTACAGACTCGTCTTATAATAGCTACCATCTAAGCTACCATGCATTATAAAGTCGTATTATTCTGGATCTCAAAAGTAAAAAACGATCTCAAATTGTTCTCAAAACTTGTAATGATTATACCATTCTAGGATTAACTGAAGATCAAACTCTATCAATTTTGAGAACCATTTTAATACGACATTAATACAATGATTGATTTTAATATCATGCGTAATCACTTAAATAAAAGTAAATTAAAATACTGGCCTGTTTTTTGATAACAACCTTCGCAAATATTGAATGATCCTTCCGACCGATTTCGGCCATGGCGACTACTTCGACTCCTAGTCGGTACGGCGCTCGTGCGCCCGAAAATGGCTGACGTAGCCGATTTTCGCCGTGAACTTCCGTGCGCATTTAGGGCACGTAAGCACACCTTGCTCATAATGGTATTGAATGGCAGCAGGCTGGCGGGACTTCAGCTCATCGCGTTTAGTGTCGAGGTCAACTTTACGTTGCTCATTCTGGTAGGCGCGCCAGCCACATATAAAGCATTTTTTTTTAATTTTAGCTTGAAAAGAATACGAATTATTGTTGGATAAAAGGTATGATCGATTCACTCGAGATTTTCATTCACGGAGGCGGCAATCGCTTTTATTTGAGATTGTCCTGTTTAGTTCAAAGTATGTGTAATATCTGATTAAAATCTCAATTTTGTTTGGTATAGCATTCATTTTGTTGAGTTTATAATCAATTATGTTGAGATTAAAGCATGTGTAATATCTTAAATTCTTAATTTTGTTGAGTACAACATTATTTTGTTGAGTACCGCATAAATGTTGTTGAGTACGGCATCAATTTCGTTGAGTACGTACAGCATAAATTTAGTTGAGTACCGTATCAATTTCGTTGAGTACCGCACCAATATTGTTGAGAACCACATCGATGTTGTTGAGTTATATATTAAGTGTTGAGATTTTGAAGACACAAATTCTACTAATATTTTTGACAAGTTTACCTAGTTATTCGCCTCAGTGAGATCATCCCTCAGCAGCGCATGTAATCTTCCCAGCGCCGATCGCAGTATCCTGTCAGGGCTGGCAGGGGGGGAGTATTGCTCTGGTCTATGCGGGGGAGGGGGGGCTCGCCATGCTACCACGTGTTCTCTCCCGGTGGTTTGAGAAGCGCAGACTCCGAAGAGACGTGCTGCGCTCCAGGCTGCACGAAGAGCGCTAAGGACCTGTGAAAATAGATCAGTAAATTTATTATTTAATTATTCAATTAATTGTTCAACTGTAGTATTTTCTTGTCCCTTTCTATTCTCTCAT
>JARACY010004871.1:0-24591 GCA_029255725.1 Scrobipalpa atriplicella | reverse complement strand
TCCCATTCTAAGGCGATTCTCACACTAGGGCAGATAATTGTATTATAGATAGATAGATAGATAAAACGTTTTATTCACAATTCTACAAAACACATGTACATTTTAAATAGTTTAAGTTTATTATGTTCTATTGTTGAAACAATGGGAGCATAGACAATCACGCGATCCGTCGCGTAGCGCGGAGCCCAGTGTGCGTCTAAAATGTGCCACCAGCTGATACATTTTGTAAGGGAGGTTTAATTTTTTTTTCGCTTTTTGAAAGTTGTTCAGTTTCATGGACAGATTGACATCGTTTCGGATGCATATACCCTTTCTGTTACACCTTGTATAGTGATCGGGATAACATCTTCGTAGATGATACGAGTACTACTATATTTCCCTGGAGCGTGCTAGCTTTAGTTGGATGTTTTTGATAGGTGCTTGTTTTCGAAGCTTGGTTTTATCTTCGCAAGTTGATGTGTTTGTTTTATTGATATTAGATAAATAAATAAATCCTTTTAAAGCCAAAGTATCCTTATGAAATAGGTGTACATACGTAATCGTACCTAACTATCCCTGAAATTTCAAATACAGATTACAGTTAACTATACTTATTTAGATTTTGAAAAAATACTCATGTTTGGTAAATATACTTAATATCTATAATTATATTTCCATAGTTTTTACTCTTACACAGAAACATAGGTACATAAAATATTATCTGATCTGTGAAAATCAAATCCTATCACCGATTGACGTCCATCTGTTAATATATAGCTAAATAAACAATTAAACACAGCGACAAAAATATCAATTCAATGACACGAAGCACAGTTGCACCAACCATCGTTTAACCGGCATTTTATCGAGTGTTCTATAATTTGAAATATCGCCGGCGGCACTAGGGGTTCAATTAACGGAGTCTCGTTATTAATGGCGGTCCCGGGCGCCCGATTAAGCTCAATCTCCGGTAATCCGCGGCGCGGGGCGGGTTCCACCAGCGGTTATTGAAACTAATGATAATTGAAAATCGACGTCATTGTGTGACGGCTGTGTGAAACGGCCTTGTTGATTCAATATTGAGATCATAATATTCATCCAACATTGAGGGTCAGAGTTTAAACTTGTCAAGGTGATCTGTCCATTGTAAGATAGATGAGTCGACTGCTCTTAACAGATATTACTTATTTAGAAAGAAATAGTTCACCGTAATTCTAACATTGGTTAATAAATTGGGCAAAGGTAGAGTTCAGGTAAAAAAAAACCATCATCATAGTTCAAATAGACATGTTCATCTGTTCCTACTGTACCTACTGATTGTTGATTAAAATTCAGATTTTATTTAATTTTCATAGCCAATAATAATCAAGAGCAAAAGAATATTTAAAAAAAATAAACACAAATTACACAATTTTTAACACCGTTATTCAAAAAACGTTTACTTAGCCGTCAGGTATATGTGCTATGTGACATATCATAAAAATCTGCTGCTTAGATCAGAATTACTACCTCAAGTATGAAATCAACAACTGGCCTCATTTTAAGCGATGAAGTTGATTATCAATTATCATAATTATCATTAGTTTCAATAACCGCTGGTGAAATCCGCCCCGCTACAGGAAAGAAATGGTTTATGCAATGTTCTGCTAGTTTAATATACTCAATACCTCAATGTTGGATGAATATTATGATCTCAATATTGAATCAACAAGGCCGTTTCACACAGCCGTCACACAATGACGTCGATTTTCAATTATCATTAGTTTCAATAACCGCTGGTGGAACCCGCCCCGCGCCGCGGATTACCGGAGATTGAGCTTAATCGGGCGCCCGGGACCGCCATTAATAACGAGACTCCGTTAATTGAACCCCTAGTGCCGCCGGCGATATTTCAAATTATAGAACACTCGATAAAATGCCGGTTAAACGATGGTTGGTGCAACTGTGCTTCGTGTCATTGAATTGATATTTTTGTCGCTGTGTTTAATTGTTTATTTAGCTATATATTAACAGATGGACGTCAATCGGTGATAGGATTTGATTTTCACAGATCAGATAATATTTTATGTACCTATGTTTCTGTGTAAGAGTAAAAACTATGGAAATATAATTATAGATATTAAGTATATTTACCAAACATGAGTATTTTTTCAAAATCTAAATAAGTATAGTTAACTGTAATCTGTATTTGAAATTTCAGGGATAGTTAGGTACGATTACGTATGTACACCTATTTCATAAGGATACTTTGGCTTTAAAAGGATTTATTTATTTATCTAATATCAATAAAACAAACACATCAACTTGCGAAGATAAAACCAAGCTTCGAAAACAAGCACCTATCAAAAACATCCAACTAAAGCTAGCACGCTCCAGGGAAATATAGTAGTACTCGTATCATCTACGAAGATGTTATCCCGATCACTATACAAGGTGTAACAGAAAGGGTATATGCATCCGAAACGATGTCAATCTGTCCATGAAACTGAACAACTTTCAAAAAGCGAAAAAAAAATTAAACCTCCCTTACAAAATGTATCAGCTGGTGGCACATTTTAGACGCACACTGGGCTCCGCGCTACGCGACGGATCGCGTGATTGTCTATGCTCCCATTGTTTCAACAATAGAACATAATAAACTTAAACTATTTAAAATGTACATGTGTTTTGTAGAATTGTGAATAAAACGTTTTATCTATCTATCTATCTATAATACAATTATCTGCCCTAGTGTGAGAATCGCCTTAGAATGGGAGGTCCAATTTTTTTTTTCTACCTATATTCCTCTTAGGAAAAGTTTTTCAGTTGCATGGGCAGATTCACATCCATAGCGTCAAATAGAGCCTTTCCCGTTATGGTATCCTTCAGGCTTGCCTGAATGCAGGACATAGGACAGTATCCATTGTATATTAGGTTAGTTGATATCACACAAACTTTACATATTGTACCTGAAATTCGAGCCTGAAAAATCGCAACATTTTTTTACGGCCACGTGTCCCTTTTCACAACCCCTTCCTTAGGGCGGCGCGTAGCGGCATTTTACCGCCCCCGATGATCGGGAGCCCCCTGTATAAATCATGCGCTGTCGCCCGGTATTGGATTAAGATTTGCTTCGATGGATTGGAAGCCTTCATCTTGCTGAGTAGGTACCTTATACAGGATGTAACAGAAAGGCTATATGCACCCGAATGGATGTGAATCTGCCCATGCAACTGAAAAACTTTTCCTAAGAGGAATATAGGTAGAAAAAAAAAATTGGACCTCCCATTCTAAGGCGATTCTCACACTAGGGCAGATAATTGTATTATAGATAGATAGATAGATAAAACGTTTTATTCACAATTCTACAAAACACATGTACATTTTAAATAGTTTAAGTTTATTATGTTCTATTGTTGAAACAATGGGAGCATAGACAATCACGCGATCCGTCGCGTAGCGCGGAGCCCAGTGTGCGTCTAAAATGTGCCACCAGCTGATACATTTTGTAAGGGAGGTTTAATTTTTTTTTCGCTTTTTGAAAGTTGTTCAGTTTCATGGACAGATTGACATCGTTTCGGATGCATATACCCTTTCTGTTACACCTTGTATAGTGATCGGGATAACATCTTCGTAGATGATACGAGTACTACTATATTTCCCTGGAGCGTGCTAGCTTTAGTTGGATGTTTTTGATAGGTGCTTGTTTTCGAAGCTTGGTTTTATCTTCGCAAGTTGATGTGTTTGTTTTATTGATATTAGATAAATAAATAAATCCTTTTAAAGCCAAAGTATCCTTATGAAATAGGTGTACATACGTAATCGTACCTAACTATCCCTGAAATTTCAAATACAGATTACAGTTAACTATACTTATTTAGATTTTGAAAAAATACTCATGTTTGGTAAATATACTTAATATCTATAATTATATTTCCATAGTTTTTACTCTTACACAGAAACATAGGTACATAAAATATTATCTGATCTGTGAAAATCAAATCCTATCACCGATTGACGTCCATCTGTTAATATATAGCTAAATAAACAATTAAACACAGCGACAAAAATATCAATTCAATGACACGAAGCACAGTTGCACCAACCATCGTTTAACCGGCATTTTATCGAGTGTTCTATAATTTGAAATATCGCCGGCGGCACTAGGGGTTCAATTAACGGAGTCTCGTTATTAATGGCGGTCCCGGGCGCCCGATTAAGCTCAATCTCCGGTAATCCGCGGCGCGGGGCGGGTTCCACCAGCGGTTATTGAAACTAATGATAATTGAAAATCGACGTCATTGTGTGACGGCTGTGTGAAACGGCCTTGTTGATTCAATATTGAGATCATAATATTCATCCAACATTGAGGTATTGAGTATATTAAACTAGCAGAACATTGCATAAACCATTTCTTTCCTGTAGCGGGGCGGATTTCACCAGCGGTTATTGAAACTAATGATAATTATGATAATTGATAATCAACTTCATCGCTTAAAATGAGGCCAGTTGTTGATTTCATACTTGAGGTAGTAATTCTGATCTAAGCAGCAGATTTTTATGATATGTCACATAGCACATATACCTGACGGCTAAGTAAACGTTTTTTGAATAACGGTGTTAAAAATTGTGTAATTTGTGTTTATTTTTTTTAAATATTCTTTTGCTCTTGATTATTATTGGCTATGAAAATTAAATAAAATCTGAATTTTAATCAACAATCAGTAGGTACAGTAGGAACAGATGAACATGTCTATTTGAACTATGATGATGGTTTTTTTTTACCTGAACTCTACCTTTGCCCAATTTATTAACCAATGTTAGAATTACGGTGAACTATTTCTTTCTAAATAAGTAATATCTGTTAAGAGCAGTCGACTCATCTATCTTACAATGGACAGATCACCTTGACAAGTTTAAACTCTGACCCTCAATTAAAATTAACCCACGCACAATTATTCGTTTTCATCTGGCAACACTGTTCCACCCCCACCCGGGGGAGGGGGAGGCACGCACTAATTACCGACGGGAATTCGATGCAATAAATCAGGGACATAATATAACTGCTAGCGTCGTCGCGGGAATGCACGCCCCAAATCCAGCGGGCTTCCAAATTTGAATTGCGTTCGGACACTGGCCGGTTGAAGTTCGGAATTCGAAATTGGTGGCCAGTGCGCTGTTGGAATGAAAAAGAGTTGAATAGTATTTGATTCTTTTTTTTATCGAAATGTAGAGCCATTTTGTCCAAAAGATCAGGTTCCACCGAGATTTGAACTCGGATCGCTGGATTCAAAGTCCAGAGTGCTTACCATTACACCATGGAACCGGTTGTCACTTTTCGTCATTGTTTGGTACTGAAGTTTGAACACTTGTGCTAACAAAAGATTTGGTGTAGTACATTATTACGTACGTAGGTTGCATTAAATTGTATTTAGATTAAATAATTTAAACTTGTTCATTCGCTCTATATACCAACCGGTTCCATGGTGTAATGGTTAGCACTCTGGACTTTGAATCCAGCGATCCGAGTTCAAATCTCGGTGGAACCTGTCTTTTTTAATGAAATAATATGGACCTCATAGTACTTAGTTTTAGAAGGTTGTTTGGCAGCAATGATTGTGAATTGTGTCTGACAAAAAATATTTACCCCTCGCGCAGAAGAAGCCTGTTATAATTTTAAATTTTAATTAGATTTATGCGGTTTTGCCCGCGGTTTCAAGATGTTTTCGGTGAGATTTTTCTGCGGTTAAAATTAACCTATCTTGTTACACCGTTTTCCGAAAACTAGTATAGACAAAGTAGTACGTGACATTAAACTGATTTAATTACAATTATTCATTTTACTAGGATTTATATTTCTACGCTATAAAATATGTTCCAAAATTCCAAAAGGGGCTTTCGTTCGAAATTGCGCTGGATTCTCCCTACGGGTTATTTATGAACAGTCACTGAGCTATGTAATAATCTGAGGCGGGATTTAATTTGGCGGACTGATTTCACACTATGTGCGAGGGTGATGCAAGATGTAATTGTGAATGTGAAGGAAAAGGAAGGAAAATGGAATCGTTAGCGGTTTCAACAGACAGTTGATTTGGAACGGCCATAGATGTGAGCAAGATTGTTTTGAAAACGATGTTCATTGCGAGAATAAATTCGTCGTCGACTATTTCAGTACCTCTCAGACAATAAAATCCATCAAAAATAAAACACAACTTAAAAAATCATTAATTAAGCTTTATCTATCATTTTTTTTAAATATTTTATTAGCACTTTTAATTTTACTCTAATAAAAAATAATTATGTAGCTCTGAGTTGACGATGATGCAGATAAAGCAGTCAGAAATTTCAAAGATACCTCACGCTCGGAAGCTACTTTACACCAGACTTGCGAAGTTATTAACTATTGCTGATAAATGCGTTAACTATAGTTCCTATTCATTTGAAGCAAAATCAGCTCCTTTTTTTTAAATATACAGAAAGTGATTCATTTCACAAATTTTGACACCTAGTCACTTATCAATTAATTTAATTTATATTCCCAAATCAAAATACTTAGTCGTCACTTTTTGACTGATAAAAATTAAAATCCTTAGTCGATCTTTTAGACCGTTGAAACTCTGCCTAGCCCACAAGATTTATGTATCCTCCATCGCATTACATCTGCACAGAACCAGGTAAACCAGATACAATGGGCCGTAATGCCACTGTCGCGGGCCGATTTAGCCTGATTAATTACTATGTACAATGTTAACCATAGCCAGTGTAACCTGGCCCGTGTTAGAATATAGAGAGGTTGTAGAGAAATGTGTTGAGATCAAAACCAATCTTATGACTGATTTGAGTTTAAATAAGCTTTAATTTTGTAAATTGTAAAAAAAAATACCGAAAAAGTTTTTAACTAGAGGTTAAAATTAGGTTTTATACGGTCTGTATTCTGAGTAGGTGTTACTCTTTACCTCTTCTTTAGCCCTCTTTCTGCACTGTTTTTCAAGTAATTCAAGTTCGCTATGAGCCAATATAACCTCCCAAAACAATAAACGTGTTAAAACACAAAATGCTCAACTTAGTTATTATAGGTAAGTATTAGAGGCTCATCCAACCCTGGTTGCATATAAACCAGCACACGGAGGGAACAATTAAGGATGGTAATGGAACTAAACCCTTCAAGACAAGGAATGATTAACTAACCATTTCGTTAATGTCACCTTACACAGGGGGTGATTAAATTGTATCACTTGTGCTTGCGTTTCACACAGCTTTCACCCCTAAGGGGTTGAGTTATTTTTACGTATGTTCCTTAAGTTTTTTTTTTTCAAGATAACTTCCAAGATTTTTGGCTTCCACAACAAAGTGAAATGTACTTACATGCTATTATTGTTTTTTTGGATTTCCAGGCACGTCTTAGAAGATATTTAGGCATCTTTAAAAGTAAATGCGAAGATTCAGAGACATCTCAAATATTTTTTATATCTTGAAAGTCGGTTTAATATCTGGTTCTGATCTAGATGCTTCCTTCTTTATTTATTACATTGCGTAAAGTCCAGTTCCCTACGATTTCCGTTATATTATATTCCATCATCCTTATAATAATTATAAATACGTTTAATTTTCTCTACCTTTTTTTTTATTTCAGACAATCCGCTTACAGTCCAAGTTCTTAAATTAAAAACAAAAGCACGGATCACTTTGAAATTCGAACGCGCATTAGTGCTGCGCACTTGTTCCACTCGTTAGTCCGAGAGTCCCGCTGTCCCGACTCCATTATTTTGTTTGCCGCAACACGACCTAATCCCGCGATTGTACCGGGATAATCCGGGATCACGAATCATGACACTATTGTTGTAAGTGTGAAACCGACGCAAATAGGCCTACGGCTTTGCGGGCCCCTTCGAAACCTTACGCAAATGAAACTCTGTTTTATAAAGTGAGCAAGAAGTGCTAATTTGGAAGAGCACGGATTTTTCTGTGGTGTTGCGAAATAAAAGGCCCTTTTTTAAATATCTATTGTCGCAGTTACAACAATTTGGACCCTTTTCAAGTGCAACACTGTCGTTTTTCCAACAATTGTCAAAATTGTTTTGTAACTTTTGGTTTCTGGGTATATTTTGTTAAAGAACAACGGTTGTGCATAGCTCTATTTAAGTGAGTTTTTATTTTTAGAACTCATTGTGCGCTGTTAATAACGAGATTATTATTTCTGTTGCCATTTGGGGTTGGTTTTGATCAAATATTGGTATTTATTTGTCTAATGGGACGTTCTGTTTTGCAGTTTTATTTGCGCGTTTGTTTTTCCTAGTCATTTAGCAATAACAAATGTTCTTAGTAGGCGTCTTTTTTAAGCGCCATATTTTTAACCCATTTGATCGGTCGATTAAAGACTTAAAGAGCCTTTTGCAAAATGCACCACATTAATTTTGTTCTTTCTCATAGAATTTTTTAAGGCTTAGTTTTGCGTCTGTTATTCCTCTTTTACTTTTTAGCATATTTCCCGTCCTACAACAAAATCCGTAATCTTTTTCCTCCACTTTATCCTATCCTGTATATCTTCCTCGTTTACTCTGCAGCTCTATATGTAATTTTTTACAGAGAAACATCCTGTATTTTCTTTTAATTTTGTAGCGATTCTTGTGTAATTACACCTATTTTTATTTTTGTTTAAATATTATCTTTGTCAAATGATTCTTCTGTATGTAAGTACCTGAACCATTATGTATTCTGTAGCAGCGATGCAACTGCATTGGCTGTAGGCTCCGGCATTTATGCAAACTACCACTAAACCTGATGGTAAAGCGTATAGCCCATAACGTGGTCGTGGGCGTTTACGACTCAGGCCTATGGCTCTTCGGTTTCCCGCAGAGGCTTTTAATGGATTCGATCCGATAATACAAATTTTCCTGGCATGGTGCATGGACAGGCTTGGACATGGACTTGAAGATATTTAGGTACCATGAATATATTTATTTACTCTGTTTGCTATGCTGAAGACCAAACGCAAAACACAAGTGATATTTTTTAATCACGTGTTAGTAATAAGTAGAAGAAAAATCTTCACAATATATTACAACTGATTACGATGTCAAATTAATTGTATCCAATACAGTTACTATGACATGTCTTTAGAATTTTTACGATTTATTTTAGTATCAGAAAATTTTAATGTAGGTACATGAAATGGAATTTCAAATACTTAAGACACTTGATATTTCAATATTATAATTGGCTGTATTCAGCCTTCCCTTACAATTCATCAATATCGCATCACGATTTATAAATGTACCTACGAGTATATCCTCCCTTATCGTCTCAAACGGTAACTTTGGATCTTGGAAATAAACCGTAACCGTTCGATAATTATCGTCTATACGCGACCTGACGACACCCCGGGGTGTCGTAAGCGACATTCGTAGTCGTAAGCGACACTCGAAGTCGTAAGCGACACGCGACACGGCGCAGCATTAATGTGATGTAAATTTACTTTTATATGCCGCGATAGAGGGCGCTTCTAAACGTATTGCTGACGATTTATACTATTGCTTTCGGAACCTTAATGGTTTATAAAACTTTGGTAAGTAAATAAGGAACATTGCATATTAAAATGAATTATTATTATTAAGTATTTACTGTAATAGGGAGATTTCTTCCCGACAGTTCTAATAGCCACACAATTCGGCACATTGATTTCTTGCTACTTTTATCGAAGGAAATTGTTCTATTAACGTTAATATTTAATTGTGTGAGGTTATAAAGCTCTATCTATTTGATCTTTTCCTTTCGTTAGTTCTTGGATAAAGCGTGTGGGTAACATTTTTTTATAGTTGATAGGCAATCATTTGTCCGCTATCTCACCTGTTGGGAAGTGATGATGCAGACTCTTGAAAAAGCCCAGGTTATAGCGTCCCGGAAACAGATCCGCAGGCAGAGAGTTCCACTCTTCAGCCGTTCGCATTAAAAATCTTGAAGTGTAGCGCTTTGTGCGAAAACTTGGAATGTCCCTGATATGATTTGTGTAACGCTTGCCCACTATCAGCAACTGAGACTGTCGGTTTTGATGTGCCTTCCGAAGCACAAAGTAATCTTCTTGTCAAAACAAAAGTAGTTAATCTTTGGGTCAATAAACCATAAGACAGCAGGCAGAAAAAGCTATTAATAGATGCAATTTTTTATTATAATTTCAAACGTCTTTACACATACGAGGTAGTCGTAAATTTGGTTTAGCATGCATAAAGATGAAGTACATAATATTATCCGAATAATCCATCAAATGTGATTAGGATTACTTTCATAAAAAGTCGATCTCATATAAGTTTATGAGCGTATGTCTCCGATACGACAAACCTTGGCAGGAATATACAGAGTGTTAAGAAATATACTGCTATACTTTGCTCATACTATTAGTCGTACCTAATGTTTTAAGTGTATGAGTTAAAAAAATGTCTGTCATCTTCATCGTATTGATAAATCTGTTATCATGATAAAATTCGAATTTAATAGTGTTTAGAGAATGGAAGTTTTTGCGGTGGCTGCGGTGTGGTATCTGTAAGTAAGTAATAATTTATTTCAGCTTAAGAAGGATAGGTACATAATAAAAGTCAGCTTCTTGCAGTCCACCCCGGACAATCAATAGCATCACATCACAGGCCTAATTGAGAATAAGTTCAAGTAGCTTTCTGTATTGTCAATATATGATGTGAGAATGCTAGTAATGTGCTAGATTTTTCTAACATCCTGTATATTTACGACAAGCAATTTGAAACTAAGTGATAGGGCGGTAAAATTTATTCCTCCGTGCGTCAGAAGCCACAATATTCAGATATAAATTGTATGAATCTAATACATTCGGAGATTATTGAGTTATTATGAGAGTATTGGCTTATGATGCTGTAGTGTAGGGAGACATTAAAGAAAGGGTTCAGTACCTATGGTATACATTTTAATTTAGATAGAAATTGTCTTTTATAAATATGAATCTCTAAGCCTTGAAGTATGAAATAGAATAAGAAATAAGTAGGATTTTCCAATCAAATTTATTTGTTTATAATCTGTCTTACTTCTGTGGGAAGTAGTTTTTTTTAAATATTGACCTATTTGAAAATCTTTAAATACCTTACACACTTCAATAAGAAACCAAATACAAAAGGCATTAGAAGTTTTATGAAGATAATGGTCTCGATTCGTATGCGCACAAAATCGCAAAATCTTGACTAAATTCGCACTCGTAATAAGATAACGACCGAATGCAAAATTTGGCCAAAATGAGTTATGTGCAAATTTCGACTTTATAGAGCATGTCTCACAACCTAGTGTAAAGAAAATCAACCTAATTACATAAATAATAGGGTAGAAAAAAGAAGTGTCTTTATCGTATTATCCCCACGCCCCCAATTCATTTGTCGAATATCGACCGATTCAGTCTTGAGTCGGCCACCACAAGCGGAGGTTGTGTAAAACGACGGCCGATTTTTAGATGCATCATTGTTTTATTTAGACTTCAGGTAAGTTCATTGAACATTCTTGAGAAAGATAATAACCGATTTTAATATCCGTCGTTGTTTGACTAAAACTCTTTGTGGTTAAGTTGGCTGAATTTGTATTAAGTCAGTATCTCACAAAAAATATGTGCAGGCTTACTGACCGTTTTAATGTTAAGTCTATGTTCTTTTAAAAATCTGAGAAAAATTGTGTCTGAAATCAAATTCGGTCTATGTCGTTTGGAAGAAAATAAAATATTGATGGAACATTTGTTTTTAAGTCTTTGTTTTACAAAAAATTATCACTTAAACACTGTAACAATACGAAATAAGTCATTGTTTTTATCGATTTGGAGTAAATATTTCAAGATAAGTCACAAAAAATCTGTGAACTTTTAGTCACGAACCGATTTCTTGCCGTATCAAAACCAACAGCACAGTATATAAATGTTTGTTTACAACGATTTAAGCACCGCCAAGCCCTATTAAAACACCTATCTTACTTTTTTTATATAATTGCGCGGCCACAGTTGCTTGTGTGCCGCTCAATTTAAAAAACTCAATGAGTGCGTTTTTATAGTGAAGTGATCATTGTGTTTTGATTGAAGTATTTTAAAAATTTTGTGGTTTTTAACTTAAAGAAAAAACAAAAACAGGTTTGTGGCAAATAATAAAATTAAATTAAAATTGTTTAATAATTATAAAATTAAAATTGTATATCGGATAAAGAATGGTGTCCCGCAAATGAAAGGGTTGCTCAGTCAACGATAGGGAATAACTTTCACAGTTAATGGATATTCCCCCAATACAGCCATATAAGCCACAGGCAAACAGAGTACGTTTGAAAAAGTTGCCTCGACCTCACTAGACAAGGCGCTTAATCTCGTGGCAGGCCGAAGAAGCGATGGCTGTTTATCGTAATAGCCCATACGGTGGAAAACAATCTTACACCAGCGGAAGCCGAAGACAACAAAGCCGAAATGTGGATCCCAGCAATAAAAACTTTTCTGCAGCTTATTCACTACGTCGCGGACTAGTAGTAGTAGCCTAGTGGCTACTACGGATGCGATCTTATCTCGTACCGCCACAGACCAAATACAATTATTTCTTCTTTTCGACGTAAGTCTGTTGGACATGTCTTTCAAGGATAAGCCAGGCCTTATAGTCGTATTGCAGGACTAGCAAAAGCTTCTTTGGTATCCTGTGGTCGCAGAGTACACCGGTTACTTTTACGTTTTTCTCAGGCTAATTTGGGCTTGGGTGTCTTGATCGATTTAACCATATTCGTGAGTGAGCATGGACCCAAGATATTTCAATTTCTTTATCATTTAATATTTTATCTCCTACTTTTGTGGTATTGGGGTCTGTGCTGTTACATGCCGTGTATTTGGTCTTTGCAACATTGAGTGACTAGATCATGATTTTCATTTTCAAGTGGACCCTTTCATTGGTTCACCTTATACTACAGTCTCTGTTCGTTTTCAACTGTAATACTGTGATGGTGTGGTGTGGATGCCATTAGCATAGATTTAGTATAAGCAAAAAAAATTGTTAACGGCCTTTCTAGCACCACACTAAAAAGAAAAGGACACAGAACCTTGGCAAAAATCAACTTTAAAAAGGAAAAGGCGAGTATCGCCAACAGCAGGGATTCAGAGTTGTAATACATATCGCAAATGATACTAGTATAGGTTTTCAGCATATTTTTTTTTGCTTCAAAGTCAACCAGATCACCTGGCTCGCAATGCATTGGTAGATCCAGAAGGTAATATCATATTCAAAAGTTCTTTCTTCCCCTGAAAGACTTGAACATTCTTAGAGCAAAGATGGGATCAATTAACTATACACACTAACTAGGTCAAAACCCATACCGATACTCGGAGACAGTAAGTATTTGCCGGTTCTGTAATTCGATTATGTACTCGAAGACCTTCATTGTGTGAGAAATACCTCAAGACCCGGTTAATTCCACAGTTCTTTATCTCAATTTAAGATGCACTAGCTTAGATTTTATATTGTATCAACAACAAGCCGATTGTATGAATAACAAAATGTCGCACGATCCTCGGAAGAACACTGCCTTACTGAGATATAGGTGAATAACCTAGTTTAGTAGACAGAGTTTATAACCCTAGTGTAAAAATCTTTATGCAATCACAACTATGTAAACCTTTTATACCTTAAACCGTATATGTAAGCTTTTAGCGAAATAAATACTTTTATTTATTTATTATTTTAATCTTTAGAAGTTAAGTTACACATTTTGCAGCTGGTAAGAATGTGATTATAAAAAGTCAGCCATGTTCCTTAGTGTACCCACACCTTGAGGACCCATCAATTTCGCATTGATAAGCGGTAATCACGTTATCAGGGCCCACGAATTTCCAATTATTTACAATGCGAAGATATTATTTACCTAATCAAGTTAAAGATTAGGGGACTCTTCCGAAAGAGACACGTATGCTTGTCGCGTGTGAAGCGACTTATCGAAGCTACGCTACAATCCTTTACCCTACCTGCTTAGTATTGATAGAATTTTAATAAGATAATTTTGCTGCACCTGGTGCATTTGTTAAGTTTATTTAAGATTAATTACTTTATTCTATAAATAAAATACTTACCTCTTAGATAAGTATACTACTCTAACATTCAATTAAACTGATTAAAAATACTACTACTTTGTTAAAAAAATTGTTATACCTGGTGTATCTATATGTATGTACTAGTATGTATGTATACAGGTATAATGATCTTACTCTTTTAAAACTTTAAATAGTAACTATGAAAGAAAAGTATTATTGCTTAAAAAAAAACAACTTAATACCTTCACGATTCGCAAGGTTCATTGAGTAAAAATGCTTACCTTTTTTTGTTGGAGGCCCATAACTAGTGAGAAAAAACCACGATTATGAACCTAAACACATTTATTTGGAAAAAATATGTTCGTGATCTTTTTGAATTACCGTCACGCAAGGCCAGTGTTCATCATATATAAAAACTTCTTTCAACATATTTGCCATTGTATAACTGACTTAATAATTAATAAATTTAATTAAAAAGGCTTTGTCAATATATTTAAATCATATTTAATATTATAAGTATTTATTTTACTACAAATTCTGCACTTTAATCTTAATTATAGGAATATTCTAGTACTAAATTTTAACATAAGCCGCTAACTTTCGTGGGATTTTTAGTCAAATAACGGCTTATTTGGTAATGTGTTACACTTTCTTGTTAAATCTAGATAAAACAATGACCGAAATAAAAATCGGTCATCTTTAGCCTTCAATAATTTAGTAAGATATAGACCTATTTGTAGATCAAGCAAAATATTTTTCGATATTTTAGTGAGACAGTGACCGATGTCAAAACAATTTAAAAAAACTTTAAAAAAATATGTAAAATATTAAAAAATATGCACATGTTTTACTGAGTCTAATAGAAGGTATTCTAAGGATTTAAAGTGTATTTTTAGATTTTAGATATTCTTCTTTGTTACAATTTTATTACGATTTAACAAATTGCCTTAAAAAGTCAAAAAGTTTTTTGCCATTTCCCAAAAGTTTGAAAAATTGCATTCGGTCGTTATCTTATTACGAGTGCGAATTGGTCTTGTCTATCCTGAGAGAATAGAAAGGGACGGCAACAATTTTGGTGAAGATTTAGTTAAGTCATGCTCCCCACGAATCGATAGCAGTGTTAAAAAAAACTATTAATTTCTAGAACGGAACCATTAAGATTAAAGATTCTTAAACATGGAGTTGCGGAGCTACAAGAAATTTTAGAGACAGAAATACCGGTAACGATCCCTTATTTCAAATGTATACTATATATTGTATATGCAAGCTAAATATAAACGACACGTATCTCTGACATCGGAAAAACTATAAAAACACATTCCTTGCCATCGAATACCGCCGAATTTTTACGTATACTCTTGAGAATCAAGGTGCGTGCGAGCAGAAAATTATGCAAAGAGCTTTGATGGTCAACGGGCGAAACCCGAAAAGGGGTTCCTTTAGGACCCCGGTTTATGACACGAGATCATCCAAGCATCAATATTTTATGTGACACCAGAGCTATATAGAATCAATCATTCTTTGCTCATACTTTATATTCAGGTAGAGTTTTTTTTTAGCTAATGCAAAACTTGGAACGATTGGTATTGAATTTCGTAGGTGAAATTGTAAGAATGCGCCTTGAATATTTGATGAGTGTCGTCTAAAATAAAAATGACGCGTTATCTGAGAAAATATTCAAATATTTTACCTTTAGACTGACTTTCGAAAATGTCATAGCAATCGCGTCTAGTAATATTGCTCTAAAAACGTTGACAGGCACTTTTATAGTGCTACTAATTCTTATTCAAATTTTACTTATGGGAGCCCATTATGACTGTATGTTCTGTTACAGAAGTACCTTTAGACTGACTTTCGAAAATGTCATAGCAATTGCGTCTAGTAATATTGCTCTAAAAACTTTGACAGGCAGTTATACTATTTCTTACTCAAATTTTACTTATGGGAGCACATTATGACTGTATGTTCATTACATTTGAACCTATGTTCCAAAAGAAAAGCTGTTCGCTTTCATGAGGTCATTGACTAGTTTCAGGGTTTTTCATAAATTTTACACTTCATATGTTTTTTATTTTCATTTAGTCTAGTGACCAACAATATTTAAAAGCTTAATACCCTGGCAATTATAGGGTGCAAATAGAAACAAAGCAATTACACACTGCGGAAAGGAGGTAGTTAGCAGGAATAATTGATACCTGTTCCCCTTGTTCGTTCGACGAGTGTAGTGTACTGCTCCCTCAGGACCTGGAGCATTGGCCACTGACATGCAACGTCTGATAGTGTGATTTAGTTGTTTGTACTAGATTTAATGGGAAAATTGGAGTGGTTGAAGGTGGAAAGCGGATCCCAGCACTAGGTCGGGAAAACGCTAGCCAAAATAAGATGAAGCCTAGATTTTATAACATGCTGTTTCTTTTCTTGCAAGTATACCGTAAAACTAGCATAGGGAATGATTTTTATCTAAAATAATTTCATTAATCCTCTTGTCTGAATGTAGAAAATTGACCTCTTGGTCTGCTACAGCGTAGCATGTGGTGCGTAGCATTGTTGCAACATAAATATATTTTTTTAGCTAGTAGATTGTCTGAGACTACATTTATCTACTGATTTTACTACTTACTTTAACTTTAGTGTAGCTAGGTAATACTTAGTTATTCATGACTATTTTGAAATTACCCCCTTGGCTGTCCCTTCCCCACAAACCATGTCTACCTACCGATGGCGATACGTATCATAGTAGGATCATCTCGATTTGATTTATGGCGAAACCCCGTCACGTTGAAATACCGCGCCGCGACTGAATTATATCAATTTAATCGCACCAATTGAAATTCAAAAGGCACCGCGACGAATCAATTACTTGCGCCCCCATTCAAATGCCGCCCCCTGTCGCCCCCAGTACGCCCCTGGCTGATAGAATTGTTATCGAAGAATGCGCGTGTGATAGAATGTGAGCCAATATTCTTGTACGTGTTTTTTTGGCGTCTTCCTTTTGTCGGGAGACGGATGAGGTGTAAGGAGTTGTCAGCGTAATCGAACATGTAGAAAACGCTTCATGATCGTATTTCTAAAAACTTTTTTTTATGTATGTTCTACTGAAGGAGTAGTTTAAGTTTAATGACGTCATGGACTCAATCAAAAAGGCGGCAAAACTGTATTTTTACACCTATACCACTACCTCACTAGATTCTAATGGAATAGCAGAGTGTGTTGCACACCGTGAACCTAAGATGGAATGTCTCTTGTGTCTGAAATGAAATTTCAGTGGCTCCCTTGCCCTTCAGATTCAGACCGAAACACAGAAGTGCGAACACTTCTGCTTGGCGGCAGCAGGAATGAGCAAGAGGGTGGTACTCCTCCAGACGGGCTTTGCACAAAACTCTACCACCTTCAAAAATCGTTCATTGAACCGTTTGAAGAAAAATCTGTGATATTTTCCTGTTCTACTGTTAGTAATGTGCATTGTCTAGCTAGCCCACTTCAAAACCATGGAACATGAACATCAAATTCATATCAGTATCAGCGCAAATGAGAAATTTGCTGTAATATAAAGTTGAATTTCATCCAAATCTTCAGATAGCAATTTCAAGTTACAAACATTCACGAATACCTACATGTGTGACTCGTCCTTTTAAGCAAATCGATGCCAGACCAAGAAAACCTCACATTATCTGCATTTTGCAAGATAGCAGGCGAAGTCCCAACAAGAGTGCTATTATGTAAATGCCAAGGTTACCACGACGAAGCCGTAATGGCTTCGGAGGCGTTCTGATGCGATTGGGTTCTGTAGGTAACTCAATACGCAACTTGGACGCTTCCTGGAGGTAGTGATGGGGTTCAATGTCGATGGAATTCAGTGTCTTTGTCTCGGAGGTCATTCATTTTACCACTTTCATTTATTTTGGGGTGGTATGGGATCCTACTTACACTACCGTAATCATCGGCATTACAGGTTCTTTACCCTTCATCCCTAATAGCAGTGGTAGGCTGTAAGAGCCAACTGGCTGACACACCCTCCCAAGATGTTCGGCTCCAAAATGCTTGCTGTATCTCTTCATTGTGTGGGAATACCTATGCTGCGTTTTCAAGGCTTCTCAGTGAGCTGCAATAAGGCCTTTGTCTTGATTAGTGTTCGACTTTGAGAGATTTTTAAAAGCAGCTAGTCTACATAATACTTTATATTAAAATAAATCCTCAGACCATCGAGGTCTTTAATCCTTTTGCTTCCCATCTCTAACCCTCCTTTGAAACTCCCAAAAACTCTAAACGGATTCGACGTCTCAACTGTCGCTTAGTTTGAAACTGTCCCCGCCCCCTAACTCGATTCCAATACGACTCAAACTCAGGCAACTCTCCATCTTTATGTAAATTCTTCTACCAACTCTCCTTTCAAGCGACAAAATTCGCCTCGAAATCTCTTAGCAAATTGGCAACTTACAGCGACGGAGTCGTTGGACATTTATAGAAAACCCTGTCACGGCATCAGAACCGAGACCCAAGACATCTCGGTTCTGATGCCGTGACAGGGTTTTTAAATGTACAAGATCCGTGTGTAAGTTGATTTGTTAAGGCTTTCGAGGGAAATTTTGTCGATACGTCGCATTATTTAGTCCCCAAGCTTGGTATAGGTATAGTCGTATCTTTTTGGAGTATATATGGTTTTGAGTTCGAATAAGGCGACAACTGCTGCATATGAGTAATCTATTGTAACATGAGATTGTTCTGTTTCGTTTGCTTTGTTTAGGAGATGAATTTCTATCTATAGCATGAATATCTGTGACAAATTATGATCAAACTTTAAAATTTTAATGAAGGTTATTATGCATGTTCTTCAGTCGCTTTCAATTTTAATTTTAAATCAAAAACTAAGGGATAGATAAAGTAAATCCAAAAGAAGCTCAATATATAGCAAAAAATCAGGTTCCACCGAGATTTGAACTCGGATCGCTGGATTCAAAGTCCAGAGTGCTAACCATTACACCATGGAACCTTGTGAATAATTATTAAACTTTACATAATCAATGCCGATTAGTAACGGTGCCTAAAAACAATTGACAATCATTGTTATGGACTCTTTGCAATGTTTAATCAGATGGTTTTAACATCAGAGCATTTATTCTTTGCTAGTTTTCCACCCCGTGGTACTGTTTAAAGTTTTGCCGTGGTAATTTTTGTTTTACCAAGCAAAAGTAGCCAGTCTTTGCCCAGGGACTTATCTTTTGCCAAGCGATTAGCTTTTAATGCGTAGGTAATCGCTTGAAAAGTTAATTTATGTGTACTTTTAAGAAGAAGGAGACATTCTCCTGTCGTAAAAAGTAACCTCTCTTTAGTGTTATCTTCTTGCAAAAACATTATCAAAATTCATAATAAGTAAGTATCGTTTAGGCGAGACAGCGTAAAAAGTTAGCAAGCAAATATTTCCTTCAGCATTTAAGTTAGCAAGCAAATATTTCCTTCAGCATTTTTTGTCACGTCCCAATCTCCATCCAACCTCTCCCCACTAAAAGTTGATTCGAAACAATAAAGTCGATTCAAATGGAAGGCTTGATAATCCGCAAGTCGTGTTCAATTTCATCATTCTAAATATCACTTTCCTATACCCCTTTATCACAGACCTAGATTACAGTAGATACCACCTTCTTCGTGCCTTAAAACAATGTAAAAATTCTTTTTTAGTTCTCTCAGATCATGAGAGTCTGAAGGCCTATCTAAAGCTAGTCTGGTTCGTCAATTTCGATCGTTCCTACGGTAAATACTAGTCGGTCAGGAAAAAAAATGATCAATTTTCTGTTGTAAAAATACTGTTAATACCTATGTTATGTATAGTTGTTTGTCTAAACGAAGATATTTCCAAAATGCTTGCAGTTTGAATAGGTTGCAATCATCATCAGCCAGTGTAAGACCACGATGGCTGGACATAGCCACATATGCCAGTGCCAAGGTGTCTTACTGGCTCGATCTTCCGATCATCACACACTATTCCTGCCAGTCACAATCTGACAGGAGACCATCCACAGTTTCATAGCCTAAACATGACCTCCATTCAAGAACTCATCTACTTCATCCTGTCTGTCCGTTGCCACTTCAGCTTGCTTATGAGTTTGCGTGGTCTTCTTCATTGTAGATCTGTCCCTTTACCCCCATAAACGGCGGAGTGCGATCAAATTTATTCAAATTGTACCATGTCGCCACCACAGTCCTGTGACACCTGCTTTTGTTACGTGAAACCTTCGAAATTGAGCTATCCCTCATCTGCATAAGGTACCAAATCGATTGGAGAATTCAGAGTCAATACGAAACAGTGCATGTATGGTGGATACGAATTCTTATTTCGTTCAAAATAACATCAGCTTCCTTTTAGCAGAGGTTCAAAGATATTTGTATGATTGTAGTAGAAAATATTTCTTAAAATTTACTAGGCTTACTGGTTAGGTAGAACTTCTAATAAAATCCGTTTAGGTATGATATTCCAAACAAATTTTGAGGCATAATTATTTGAGATAGAATTACTTATTAATATTTTAAGACTTGATAATCTTCGGCTTAATTTGTAACACATAATCGGAGAATAGCTAGTAGTAGTAGTTCTTATAATTTCCAATCCGCGTTGTCTAGCAGCAAGTTGTATAGGTATTAGAGATTATTATATTGTAAATAAAAAATGATATGTGCAATAGAATAGGACTAATGAAATTATTTTACATAAAATTTTACGCATCGTTTATTCTAGTCTCAAGTTCAAACTTATGTTACGATAGTATTAATAATGTCAATTTAAATTAAATTGCAGTGATTATTTAAATACCTAAACATTGATAATGTTATCGTAATCAATTACAAAAACATCTAAATTATCAACTCTTGCGCCTCAAATGACGTAATTTGTTGACGTAACAAATAACTGTCAACTTCCAAAAGTTCAGGTTCCACCGAGATTTGAACTCGGATCGCTGGATTCAAAGTCCAGAGTGCTAACCATTACACCATGGAACCGATGTGTATAGTGTGCAAATTTGCTTTCACCATCCGAGCATCGAACCTTATGACGTATCTAGTCACGAATTGAGGGCAGCAGACGCTTTGGTGAAAGGTTATTCTACCAGCAGAGTCATGCCAAGGCCCATGTTGTAAGTTAAAGTTATTTCTTGTAGAAGATATTTGAATAAAATTTATATCGCCATATTACGTACTTTACTGCTGCTGATAAAATTTGGCTAACACTTTGTTTGATTCTAATTTTTACAGCCACTATCTTGTCATCTGACCAAGTGGGGTCAAAGTTTCTTTTAACAAATTAGACTAAATTGAAAAAAAAAATCTTTACATTCAAATTACTCTCTGTACAACTTATTTGACAACTGATAAATCTGTTCTATTTATACTAGACATATTTTGCCAAGATTTAATTCCATCCGAGTTATTCGGCGTCTGCCACCATAACTTATTTTATAGTCAAGTTTAGCACTTGAATAAAATATTCGAAGAAATATTATTCCTGAACGTAATCAAAATTGTTAACAAAATAAACTGGTTGTAACTATAATGACAGTATAAATCCACCAGGGCCGTACTGAGAAAATCTTCAAGCAATCTCGCGGGGCGCAATCATCGCGGGCGAGGGAGCTTGCGCATCTATTATTCACAATACTGATTGCGTTGGAGACGCACGTGGATCTTCTTTAATAATAAATGAGTGGCGATTTTGACCAGCACAGGGCCGGACTTGGGTTCAAAAAACAATAAAATATCGTAGAGTTACAGAACTTAATTCTACAAAAATAAACTATACAAACCTTATTCTCTGTTTGGGAAGGTAGGATTTTCTAAGTTACTCAAAAAGTCAGGTTCCACCGAGATTTGAACTCGGATCGCTGGATTCAAAGTCCAGAGTGCTAACCATTACACCATGGAACCGGTTGAAATAAACATCAGATTATAAAAGCGCAAGAAATACTTCCTTGATTATTTCCATTGTATTTACGCACGTAGGTACACAATCGTAGGTATATACCTATTGAAACAGGTGTTTTCTCGTTTGTATTTTAATAGTTTTAAATATTTATGATTTAAGTATACTAAATTCATTCCAGAAACCTATTGATAGAAATGATTTATTTAAATGTAGATAAATGGTTGGTAAAACAAATTAGAATTGGGAATTAGGAAATAACTGTCCTAACGCAGAGACCTCTACGTCGAGGAATAGGACGTTATGATACTTAGTTATTTCATCTTCATGATTATGTAACGGAGCATTATCTAAGAAAAATATTAAGATCTCCCTCAGTCCGTCCTCGTCCAAAAATACGTGGGGGCCCGACTGCGTGGTGCTAACAGGCGTTTAGCGTCCACGGGCCCTAGAGACGGCCCCTGGTCTAAATCTAACATTGTTCTGTCCGTTTGTGTGTACGTCGTAATCAAGTAGGGCCCTCTGAATATTTCAAACTGGATTTTTGTCTGTGCAGGGTTTTTTGGACAAATTGCTGCAGTACTTATTGTTGAAAAAAGTAAAAAATGTGCCTAAAGTTTGCTTGTATTGTTATACGGGTTTGTTTATTCAAGTATAACAATTAAATCCCCCTGGATCACTAATTATTTTGTTGAAATGTAGAGAGAAATTCTTTTGATTTGCGTGTAAAGGTTGTTCAATTACCATAGACATAGAAAGTTTTGGTCCGAGTTTGGCTTAAAAAATTGAATCACGCTACCTAATCTGAAACCCTGTAAATTTAGGTAGTAATAGGTATTAAATCATCGACATACGTGACATCAACAGAAAAATAAGGACGTAGTAACTGAATTTTTAACCAACTTAATACGACTAATCTGAAAATGACCATAGCCTGTGCTAAGGCAAACAAGCAATTAAATAAGCGATCCTGTAATCTGCTTGATGATTGATTTCCAGTAGTTTCCCTCGAATAGCTATTAGGTTAATGATCAATCGATCATAGCATTGCAAACAATACTCATAGTGAACAAATGTTGATCCAATCAGGTACAATATGTATCAGTTTAATTGCTTTATTCGGAACTAACTTTCCGCCCCTTTCCACCTGTGATGTGAATGAGATAATCTAGTAAATTCTTCGAAGAGGCGATGGAAATAATTTTTTAAAGATTAAGTGGCAGGAGGCTTCAAGGAAGTAAACTGTAGAATGCGTCTAGTAGGTATTTAGTATACCTACATTTAAAATTTGCATTAATTTCATAGTTATCATATCATAGGTACATACCTTTTGTAATAGTATATTCGTTGTATTCACCTTGAAACGAGAGACGAAATGTTGTCATAATATGGTTCCCGCTGGTACCTACACTACAATGGGCTCCAAAGATTTTCTTCAACAATTTCCCCCCTTTCTAAGCCGTAGTCTAGTCTTGCTTGGACCTGCTTCGCTTCAGCATTCTACAGTTTACTTCCTTGAAGCCTCCTGCCACTTAATCTTTAAAAAATTATTTCCATCGCCTCTTCGAAGAATTTACTAGATTATCTCATTCACATCACAGGTGGAAAGGGGCGGAAAGTTAGTTCCGAATAAAGCAATTAAACTGATACATATTGTACCTGATTGGATCAACATTTGTTCACTATGAGTATTGTTTGCAATGCTATGATCGATTGATCATTAACCTAATAGCTATTCGAGGGAAACTACTGGAAATCAATCATCAAGCAGATTACAGGATCGCTTATTTAATTGCTTGTTTGCCTTAGCACAGGCTATGGTCATTTTCAGATTAGTCGTATTAAGTTGGTTAAAAATTCAGTTACTACGTCCTTATTTTTCTGTTGATGTCACGTATGTCGATGATTTAATACCTATTACTACCTAAATTTACAGGGTTTCAGATTAGGTAGCGTGATTCAATTTTTTAAGCCAAACTCGGACCAAAACTTTCTATGTCTATGGTAATTGAACAACCTTTACACGCAAATCAAAAGAATTTCTCTCTACATTTCAACAAAATAATTAGTGATCCAGGGGGATTTAATTGTTATACTTGAATAAACAAACCCGTATAACAATACAAGCAAACTTTAGGCACATTTTTTACTTTTTTCAACAATAAGTACTGCAGCAATTTGTCCAAAAAACCCTGCACAGACAAAAATCCAGTTTGAAATATTCAGAGGGCCCTACTTGATTACGACGTACACACAAACGGACAGAACAATGTTAGATTTAGACCAGGGGCCGTCTCTAGGGCCCGTGGACGCTAAACGCCTGTTAGCACGCAGTCGGGCCCCCACGTATTTTTGGACGAGGACGGACTGAGGGAGATCTTAATATTTTTCTTAGATAATGCTCCGTTACATAATCATGAAGATGAAATAACTAAGTATCATAACGTCCTATTCCTCGACGTAGAGGTCTCTGCGTTAGGACAGTTATTTCCTAATTCCCAATTCTAATTTGTTTTACCAACCATTTATCTACATTTAAATAAATCATTTCTATCAATAGGTTTCTGGAATGAATTTAGTATACTTAAATCATAAATATTTAAAACTATTAAAATACAAACGAGAAAACACCTGTTTCAATAGGTATATACCTACGATTGTGTACCTACGTGCT
>JARACY010004870.1:0-24596 GCA_029255725.1 Scrobipalpa atriplicella | reverse complement strand
CCATCAAGCCTTCATTACGTATTTTCTGTCATCTAACAGTGTCCTGGCAGAAATTGACTTTGGTAATAAGGTCGCCTTATTTGTACTTGTTTTTGTATACTGACATGTCACCTCACTCTCGGTACAAACTTCTCTAACAATCAACTTAAAAGCTGCTTAGGGTCTTACAGGCTTAGGCCAATTAGCGCGTCACCTATTTAGTGCGGCATCTCGCTGCTAGGTACCATTTAATAAATACAAACATCTATTTTTTTTTACCTCCGGTTTCTATCATTAGAGAACAGAACGGGATGGCAATAATTTTAGTTGAGATTTAGTTAAGTCGGGATGGTTACGAATCGAGCCCAGTGGCCACAATTCAATGTAAAGTTTTTCAGTTTAGTTGACTGTGCGTGTGCAACCCCTATCAGTTTGCGTTAAGCTGTCCCTTACACCCGGTAGGTATACAGGGTGTTAATTTAATTGCGTAAAACACCCTCTGAGCTATGGCATGCAACTAAATTAACACCCTGTATAACCTTGTACATACCTTTATCATAAGATTGAAACCGGAGGTAAAAAAAAATAGATGTTTGTATTTATTAAATGGTACCTAGCAGCGAGATGCCGCACTAAATAAGGTGACGCGCTAATTGGCCTAAGCCTGTAAGACCCTAAGCAGCTTTTAAGTTGATTGTTAGAGAAGTTTGTACCGAGAGTGAGGTGACATGTCAGTATACAAAAACAAGTACAAATAAGGCGACCTTATTACCAAAGTCAATTTCTGCCAGGACACTGTTAGATGACAGAAAATACGTAATGAAGGCTTGATGGAATGCATGCAATAACAATGCTACAAGCAGGCATGCAGTCTGCCAAAAATTGAACCTTATGTGAGCTTGTAAAAATAAACATAGTATAAAAATTACATATTCTAATTAAATAATGAAAAATGGATGAGACATTTATGTTGCTAACTGTACTTTCTGGGTTCTTTCTATGGAAACTATAAATGTGGGTTCAGTTTAGCTAATATTATATTTTCTTTGGTTCAGTTGACGACTTGGGGTTGTCGTGGTAGAATAAAATCACAGCAAATAAATTCCCCCGCCATATTGGCTCGTGAAAGTATAAAAATTCACGTCGCAAACGCCCCTGTGGCGAAACTGAAAAGAAACTTCGTCTCTAACTCAAAGGAAGTCTTCCCTAACGAGGCTCTATTTATTAGCTAGCGGTAGGTACTTTATGGAAAAATTCATTTTATTTACGTACTTGAGCTATTTTTACGGACTATCTTTCCGCCCCGCGGTTTCTCCCGCGACTTTATTTGTAAGTTACACACCAGAATACATGAAGAAAACTGTCATCATCATCTTCCTAGCCTTTTTCCCGTATCTCTCGGGGTCGGCTATCTAATCTAGGTGATTGAACGATACGAACGTTTTTACACAGAGCGACTGCCATCTGACGACCTCCGCACCCAGAAGGGAAACCAGACCCAATCCTAGTTTAAGTTACACACAACCTTTGATTTTTTTCGTAGGTGTGTGCAGGTTTCCTTACGATGTTTTCCTTCACCGTAAAAGCGAAGAATTAACGTACATAATAATTACAACGTACATAACGTACATAAAAACACATTGGGACGTGGTGGGATTCGAACCACGACCTCCTGCACAAAAGGCCGCGGCCCTATTCACTACACCATCCGGGCTTTCAAATGTGAAAAAGCAAAATTCGATATCAACAAAACTACCAGAAACTTGGAGTTGAAACATACAATCTTGACTTCGCTACACTTTTTCCGGCCCCTTACAAATTGCGAGTCGGAACTTGAAAGTTGTCGATCGTGACAAGTTTGGGCTGAATTAATATCCGGCGATCCTTTGCCTTATAGGATAGATATTGATATGATAAAAAAAATAGAATGAAGTTACAAGTAATTTATTTATAGGTGTAGGTAATTTTTATATTTATTTTTAAAACTACACAGTCCAAGCAATGAAAATGCGACGTTAAATTCAAGAGCTTAAATGTGAATTTTAGATTGGCAAAATGTTTTATAGAACTTCTAGAAGATTGTCCCTAGTATACAATTTATTGATTTAGTAGACGATTGGTCAAGTCTGATCGATCACACACACTGATGCATTCACTTGTTACAACAAACGGCGGCGTAGTGCGCGTAGCATATGCGACGTAGCACTTTGGTTACGATAATTCTCGTAGAAAGCTCTACGACTGGCTACAGCCTTGCTACAGCTAAGTTCATGAGCTTCGTAGCATTTTACCACCTTTCTTGCACGTTTCTTACTCGACCATTAATTCACTGTAGAATTTCCAATCAAAGTTAAGTCGGGGAACTTTTTCGTCGAGCGCCAGGTAATAGAAATTTTCCCGCCCGTGGACATAAACCGCGAAATAAATCAAACTGGTTTCATACAACGAAAACACATTTTCATTTCAGCCGCCATTTTTATGGCTTTCTTAATTTTCCTTTTACGGGCCGCCGCCGCTGCCTTAGATGGTATTATTGTTATTATCAAGATCATAGGATACTTATTTTTCAAGGTTATTGACGAAAACCTATCATTGGCTGTTCGTAATTAATATTTTCAAGGATGTTTGGGGACATCCTAAAGCATTGCAGGGAGGTCCTAAAAAGGGGTCAGTTTAATATTAGCTCTACATACCTAATGTAGGTAGGTACTACCTCAGATGTACCTACCCTAAACGACTTCTTACGAACGGAGCCTATTAACCACCATTGTAGTTCTGCTATGTTGGGGTGAACAGCTAGATAGAAAGTACCTTAAAGTACTGATAAATACATACATATCACGCCTGTATCGACCCAAACAAAGGTCGTTCCGCCACGTCTGACAAGTTTTTGAGGGTTGTTTAGATGGATCTGTATATTGCTGTAGTGACAGGTTGTCAGCCCATCGCCTAAATTGCAATACCTATACTGAAACCCTCAAATCCCTTAGCTGGTTTTTACAGCATGCCCGGGAGGAGATGCAGCTGGCACATTCTATGTTTTTTTATCACTCCCAGTCCAGCATGGAAGTTTAGTACTGATAAATCGCTGTACCTATACCTAGCGAAACACTCGCAACGCGCATAAGCTGTACCTAGTCAATGTTTCTCCCGTTGGCGTAGCCAACAGGCCGTTATTAGAACAATGGCCGAGAAATTTACCGCAGGAAAATATTTTATTCCTTCAGGAATCGTTAGAATGTCTACTAAATTCTGCGTCTTGAATTAAAAGTAGCCACTTTAGAGGTATACTTTAAAAATATTTATTGCATTCTTTCTTCACTTGTGAATGCATTGCATGCAATGCGGGCCACTAGGTAGGTAAAACTAATGCATCAGGTCTTTAAAAACTCATTAGGCAAGAAAATGAATGTCTACCGTCGTATAGCACCTAGCAAATGTTCCTTATTTCAATCATTTATTTTATTTAGTACATAGACATTTCCCTGACCTAACAATCTAACCAAATCCGAACCCTCAAATATGGAAAAATCACACGACGACCAAAATGCATCCTGATGCAAGACCTTTTGCTCCGGAGCATGGTTCTTTTATTGACTTTACTTAGGTGATAATCGATTCAGCCCACAATCTGACAAAATAATAACCCTCAAGAAACCCACAACTTCTGGCTTCTGGATCGAAAAAGACAAACCCAAATCATCATCTCATCTCCCTATTTATCATATTTATGTCAGAATTTCTCGGGGTCGGCTACCTTATTTAGGGGATTGGACGAGTGTAGTGGTTTTTTACACAGAGCGACTGCCATCTGACCTCCGCAACCCAAAACGGAAAACAGACCCAATCCTAGTTTAGGCTTTTGCCAGGTTAGTGCTGCCAACCGACTGCCAGATTTTTCAAGCCACCAATGCTTACTCTATTAACCGGGACCAACGTTTTAACGTGCCTTCCAAAACACGGAAACACTCGAGTTGTTAGGTATACCAATACCGGTCACCCATCCATGATCTGACCACGGCGATGGTTATTGATATTGCATTTGTTATCGGAATGAATAAGCACCAACCACTTGACCACGAGCGTTTATTCAAAACGACTAAAATATGGTACTTAACCAGCGCCATCTATTGAAATTTTTATAAACCTTCTAAATTCCGTGACGTGACGTCACAAATGTCATAAATGTCATTATCAGCTGTGCGGCTGTGTGTATCAAAATATTTTTCTCTTCTCGTTATTTATCAGTTTTATCATAAAACAAGGTCGGGTTAGCTGTGTTTAAACTTGATCACGTTGTTTTTACGTCGCCTTATCGGCTCATAATGTAAATTGTGTATTTCGTGTCATTATTGCGGCGAAAACTAGCAGTTACAATGTCGGTCAAGAGTGTGCTATTCAGGTGAGTCGAATTTTACGCTATAAAACGCGTCAGCTTCAACATTAATCCGTAATAAAAGAATGCGTAATATATCGTATATTCAGTATAGCATCCGAATATTAGCTTAAACAACATCATAATGTTCTCATACATAAAGAGAAAGTTCGGGAAAGCTACGTCAGGATTCTTTGTAGAAAGTTTATGCCAAGTAGGTATTATTTCCCACTTCCTACTATCCAAAATAACTTTTGGTAACACATCTTCAGAGCAATTTCACGCCTATTAAATATCGATTAGACTTTGTATCATCCTCAAATCTGTAACTTACCACAAAATGTAAGATTTTTTAATTTTCCCCAAAGCCAAAACTAGTGTGCTTTGGTTAGAAATTGGTGGTTATAGTTGGTATTTGATTTGTAGCTAAAGTAGGCAATATCAAACCTATTTATAAGCACAAATATTATTATTTTCTACAGGTCCTTAATTCGGCAGAATAAATACATCAACTTCTGCCCGATAGCGGTAAGGAATAGTCATCATCAGAGATCGGAGGAGGAATATCAAGATGGAGAAAACAAATACAAAAATTATGGCAAGGTCACTACTGTGGCCTTATTTAGCTCGGTGCTTATTGGATCTGGAATCACAGGTAACCATTTTATTAAGAGTACATAGCGTATTTAAGATGCTCATAGTGCCTATCCCAGAAAGGATGTCAAGAAGATGCCTAACAAGAAGATTCATTAAATATAGGACATCCATATCATCATATTAAGTAATAAGCAAGCATTAATTGTTTAAGAATGGATAGACTTTATTAATCTACAACAACATGTATAGGTATATACCACAGCACAGGTGTCTACAACAGAATAAAGTAAACTGTTGTCAAGAAAGGAATTCCTCCATGAATTTTCAATATTTACTATTAGTTTCTAAAACATTGATCTATTGTTTTAATAAGTATTGTTCTGTTTGCATATAATTTTATGTACATTATCTGTAATAATTCCATGTCAACCAAAAAGAGAATACTTTTAAAAAATAATGCAGCATAGAGCAGACCTTAGAATTACCATTTTAATCGACCAAAATTTATAAAAGTACTCATAGGATATTATATCACTTCAAAACAAAAATAATTTCAGACTCACTAGACAACAAGACAAAAGTAAAAAGCAAAGAAAAGACAAGTAAACCAAAGAAAGAAGAGAATGTGCTGGGACCATGTGAGCCCGGACAGAAGCGCGCAGATCTACCCACGTATAGAGCGGACGAGGTCAGCAAACATGACAGCAGGTCAGTACCTACTCATGTCACTGCACCATACCAGTAAATCTCAAAAAATATATATTAGATGCGGAAAAAAAAAACAGGTTCAAGGTTTTCCAGAGGTATAGTAGCATTCTAAGAAATGTCCTGTACAAACATCATATGATTTTAATGCTTCATGGATCGCGATCATCGACTTAAGTTCTTGCGCTCGCTACGCTCGCCATATAGGTGATGTGCCCCGATCAACTGTGCAACGATACTGACGCCGTGACACCATATTCGTCCCCCCCAGGAGCAGTTTCTGGGTGACGTACAAGCACGGCGTATACGACGTGACCTCGTTCCTGGTGTCGCACCCGGGCTCACATGGTCCCAGCACATTCTCTTCTTTCTTTGGTTTACTTGTCTTTTCTTTGCTTTTTACTTTTGTCTTGTTGTCTAGTGAGTCTGAAATTATTTTTGTTTTGAAGTGATATAATATCCTATGAGTACTTTTATAAATTTTGGTCGATTAAAATGGTAATTCTAAGGTCTGCTCTATGCTGCATTATTTTTTTAAAAGTATTCTCTTTTTGGTTGACATGGAATTATTACAGATAATGTACATAAATTATATGCAAACAGAACAATACTTATTAAAACAATAGATCAATGTTTTAGAAACTAATAGTAAATATTGAAAATTCATGGAGGAATTCCTTTCTTGACAACAGTTTACTTTATTCTGTTGTAGACACCTGTGCTGTGGTATATACCTATACATGTTGTTGTAGATTAATAAAGTCTATCCATTCTTAAACAATTAATGCTTGCTTATTACTTAATATGATGATATGGATGTCCTATATTTAATGAATCTTCTTGTTAGGCATCTTCTTGACATCCTTTCTGGGATAGGCACTATGAGCATCTTAAATACGCTATGTACTCTTATAAAATGGTTACCTGTGATTCCAGATCCAATAAGCACCGAGCTAAATAAGGCCACAGTAGTGACCTTGCCATAATTTTTGTATTTGTTTTCTCCATCTTGATATTCCTCCTCCGATCTCTGATGATGACTATTCCTTACCGCTATCGGGCAGAAGTTGATGTATTTATTCTGCCGAATTAAGGACCTGTAGAAAATAATAATATTTGTGCTTATAAATAGGTTTGATATTGCCTACTTTAGCTACAAATCAAATACCAACTATAACCACCAATTTCTAACCAAAGCACACTAGTTTTGGCTTTGGGGAAAATTAAAAAATCTTACATTTTGTGGTAAGTTACAGATTTGAGGATGATACAAAGTCTAATCGATATTTAATAGGCGTGAAATTGCTCTGAAGATGTGTTACCAAAAGTTATTTTGGATAGTAGGAAGTGGGAAATAATACCTACTTGGCATAAACTTTCTACAAAGAATCCTGACGTAGCTTTCCCGAACTTTCTCTTTATGTATGAGAACATTATGATGTTGTTTAAGCTAATATTCGGATGCTATACTGAATATACGATATATTACGCATTCTTTTATTACGGATTAATGTTGAAGCTGACGCGTTTTATAGCGTAAAATTCGACTCACCTGAATAGCACACTCTTGACCGACATTGTAACTGCTAGTTTTCGCCGCAATAATGACACGAAATACACAATTTACATTATGAGCCGATAAGGCGACGTAAAAACAACGTGATCAAGTTTAAACACAGCTAACCCGACCTTGTTTTATGATAAAACTGATAAATAACGAGAAGAGAAAAATATTTTGATACACACAGCCGCACAGCTGATAATGACATTTATGACATTTGTGACGTCACGTCACGGAATTTAGAAGGTTTATAAAAATTTCAATAGATGGCGCTGGTAGTACCATATTTTAGTCGTTTTGAATAAACGCTCGTGGTCAAGTGGTTGGTGCTTATTCATTCCGATAACAAATGCAATATCAATAACCATCGCCGTGGTCAGATCATGGATGGGTGACCGGTATTGGTATACCTAACAACTCGAGTGTTTCCGTGTTTTGGAAGGCACGTTAAAACGTTGGTCCCGGTTAATAGAGTAAGCATTGGTGGCTTGAAAAATCTGGCAGCTCGGTTGGCAGCACTAACCTGGCAAAAGCCTAAACTAGGATTGGGTCTGTTTTCCGTTTTGGGTTGCGGAGGTCAGATGGCAGTCGCTCTGTGTAAAAACCACTACACTCGTCCAATCCCCTAAATAAGGTAGCCGACCCCGAGAAATTCTGACATAAATATGATAAATAGGGAGATGAGATGATGATTTGGGTTTGTCTTTTTCGATCCAGAAGCCAGAAGTTGTGGGTTTCTTGAGGGTTATTATTTTGTCAGATTGTGGGCTGAATCGATTATCACCTAAGTAAAGTCAATAAAAGAACCATGCTCCGGAGCAAAAGGTCTTGCATCAGGATGCATTTTGGTCGTCGTGTGATTTTTCCATATTTGAGGGTTCGGATTTGGTTAGATTGTTAGGTCAGGGAAATGTCTATGTACTAAATAAAATAAATGATTGAAATAAGGAACATTTGCTAGGTGCTATACGACGGTAGACATTCATTTTCTTGCCTAATGAGTTTTTAAAGACCTGATGCATTAGTTTTACCTACCTAGTGGCCCGCATTGCATGCAATGCATTCACAAGTGAAGAAAGAATGCAATAAATATTTTTAAAGTATACCTCTAAAGTGGCTACTTTTAATTCAAGACGCAGAATTTAGTAGACATTCTAACGATTCCTGAAGGAATAAAATATTTTCCTGCGGTAAATTTCTCGGCCATTGTTCTAATAACGGCCTGTTGGCTACGCCAACGGGAGAAACATTGACTAGGTACAGCTTATGCGCGTTGCGAGTGTTTCGCTAGGTATAGGTACAGCGATTTATCAGTACTAAACTTCCATGCTGGACTGGGAGTGATAAAAAAACATAGAATGTGCCAGCTGCATCTCCTCCCGGGCATGCTGTAAAAACCAGCTAAGGGATTTGAGGGTTTCAGTATAGGTATTGCAATTTAGGCGATGGGCTGACAACCTGTCACTACAGCAATATACAGATCCATCTTAAACAACCCTCAAAAACTTGTCAGACGTGGCGGAACGACCTTTGTTTGGGTCGATACAGGCGTGATATGTATGTATTTATCAGTACTTATAGGTACTTTCTATCTAGCTGTTCAACCCCAACATAGCAGAACTACAATGGTGGTTAATAGGCTCCGTTCGTAAGAAGTCGTTTAGGGTAGGTACATCTGAGGTAGTACCTACCTACATTAGGTATGTAGAGCTAATATTAAACTGACCCCTTTTTAGGACCTCCCTGCAATGCTTTAGGATGTCCCCAAACATCCTTGAAAATATTAATTACGAACAGCCAATGATAGGTTTTCGTCAATAACCTTGAAAAATAAGTATCCTATGATCTTGATAATAACAATAATACCATCTAAGGCAGCGGCGGCGGCCGTAAAAGGAAAATTAAGAAAGCCATAAAAATGGCGGCTGAAATGAAAATGTGTTTTCGTTGTATGAAACCAGTTTGATTTATTTCGCGGTTTATGTCCACGGGCGGGAAAATTTCTATTACCTGGCGCTCGACGAAAAAGTTCCCCGACTTAACTTTGATTGGAAATTCTACAGTGAATTAATGGTCGAGTAAGAAACGTGCAAGAAAGGTGGTAAAATGCTACGAAGCTCATGAACTTAGCTGTAGCAAGGCTGTAGCCAGTCGTAGAGCTTTCTACGAGAATTATCGTAACCAAAGTGCTACGTCGCATATGCTACGCGCACTACGCCGCCGTTTGTTGTAACAAGTGAATGCATCAGTGTGTGTGATCGATCAGACTTGACCAATCGTCTACTAAATCAATAAATTGTATACTAGGGACAATCTTCTAGAAGTTCTATAAAACATTTTGCCAATCTAAAATTCACATTTAAGCTCTTGAATTTAACGTCGCATTTTCATTGCTTGGACTGTGTAGTTTTAAAAATAAAATATAAAAATTACCTACACCTATAAATAAATTACTTGTAACTTCATTCTATTTTTTTTATCATATCAATATCTATCCTATAAGGCAAAGGATCGCCGGATATTAATTCAGCCCAAACTTGTCACGATCGACAACTTTCAAGTTCCGACTCGCAATTTGTAAGGGGCCGGAAAAAGTGTAGCGAAGTCAAGATTGTATGTTTCAACTCCAAGTTTCTGGTAGTTTTGTTGATATCGAATTTTGCTTTTTCACATTTGAAAGCCCGGATGGTGTAGTGAATAGGGCCGCGGCCTTTTGTGCAGGAGGTCGTGGTTCGAATCCCACCACGTCCCAATGTGTTTTTATGTACGTTATGTACGTTGTAATTATTATGTACGTTAATTCTTCGCTTTTACGGTGAAGGAAAACATCGTAAGGAAACCTGCACACACCTACGAAAAAAATCAAAGGTTGTGTGTAACTTAAACTAGGATTGGGTCTGGTTTCCCTTCTGGGTTGCGGAGGTCGTCAGATGGCAGTCGCTCTGTGTAAAAACGTTCGTATCGTTCAATCACCTAGATTAGATAGCCGACCCCGAGAGATACGGGAAAAAGGCTAGGAAGATGATGATGACAGTTTTCTTCATGTATTCTGGTGTGTAACTTACAAATAAAGTCGCGGGAGAAACCGCGGGGCGGAAAGATAGTCCGTAAAAATAGCTCAAGTACGTAAATAAAATGAATTTTTCCATAAAGTACCTACCGCTAGCTAATAAATAGAGCCTCGTTAGGGAAGACTTTCCTTTGAGTTAGAGACGAAGTTTCTTTTCAGTTTCGCCACAGGGGCGTTTGCGACGTGAATTTTTATACTTTCACGAGCCAATATGGCGGGGAATTTATTTGCTGTGATTTTATTCTACCACGACAACCCCAAGTCGTCAACTGAACCAAAGAAAATATAATATTAGCTAAACTGAACCCACATTTATAGTTTCCATAGAAAGAACCCAGAAAGTACAGTTAGCAACATAAATGTCTCATCCATTTTCATTATTTAATTAGAATATGTAATTTTTATACTATGTTTATTTTTACAAGCTCACATAAGGTTCAATTTTTGGCAGACTGCATGCCTGCTTGTAGCATTGTTATTGCATGCATTCCATCAAGCCTTCATTACGTATTTTCTGTCATCTAACAGTGTCCTGGCAGAAATTGACTTTGGTAATAAGGTCGCCTTATTTGTACTTGTTTTTGTATACTGACATGTCACCTCACTCTCGGTACAAACTTCTCTAACAATCAACTTAAAAGCTGCTTAGGGTCTTACAGGCTTAGGCCAATTAGCGCGTCACCTTATTTAGTGCGGCATCTCGCTGCTAGGTACCATTTAATAAATACAAACATCTATTTTTTTTTACCTCCGGTTTCAATCTTATGATAAAGGTATGTACAGGTTATACAGGGTGTTAATTTAGTTGCATGCCATAGCTCAGAGGGTGTTTTACGCAATTAAATTAACACCCTGTATACCTACCGGGTGTAAGGGACAGCTTAACGCAAACTGATAGGGGTTGCACACGCACAGTCAACTAAACTGAAAAACTTTACATTGAATTGTGGCCACTGGGCTCGATTCGTAACCATCCCGACTTAACTAAATCTCAACTAAAATTATTGCCATCCCGTTCTGTTCTCTAATGATAGAAAGTGACAGGTATGGACTTATATTAGTTAAGTCGCGTAGTTTGCAACCACTGTTTATTGATATTTCGATATTTACGTATGCAGTTTGTTTCGCTTTTAGGCGTATTTAGGATAATTATATGTTTGTACCCAACACAACATGCTTACACAAAGTACAACTTAACTTATTTTAGTTTAGTCTTGATGGGCTTGACACTTTCTAAAATGTGAATAGAAAAAAAGACTGAAATACAGTTACAGATCGACTGACATAATTTGATCAGGCGGCAATATTTGGAACTAAAATTCGGCTATAGTTACACAGCGAATGAAGCAATGACAATGTACAAAAAGCTCAGTCGGGGGACACCATAGTGCATGCCGTCTTTTACTTTGACAGGATTATAATCAGCTGTTGTGTTTCTGTCTCCTTTTTTTATTCACATTTTAGAAAGTGACAAGACTAAACTAAAAATAAGTTAAATTGTGTCTCCACTTGAATCGGCACCATTAGTGTCTCCAGGTCTCTCTCTACCCAAGTGTTAATGTGCAGTATTAATGACCCCGTACTGTAGCCATGATAGTATCAATTCAAATATTAGTTCTCGCATTAGTTTAATTACTGTTTGCGGAGTACTCAATGCGACTTTTGATCTAAACTAATCTAAATAATTTTCAATTTGATGGTTGGATTATTTAGATAGTCAAATTGTGATGGATGATGTACCTACTCAAAAGAATGCACCTTAATTAACTTTGTGGTTATTAATTTATGTAATTTACCATTCGATTAATGAAGAGGTAGTTTATTGAAAAATGCAAAGATAAAATACAATCTATCTAAACTTATAAAATCGTTTGTCCTTACTGACTGACTAACTGACTGATTCATCAACGCAGAGCCTAAACTACTAAAGCTAGAATCGTGAAACTTGGAGAGCAAATTTCTTCTATTACGTAACCTCCCACTAAGAAAGGATTTTTGGATTTCCCCCCTCTAAAGGGGTAAAAAGGGGGTTTGTAGTTTGTATGAAAGTCCGTCAATTTTGAAGATAGAATCTTCAAATTTTGTATTTAGGCTAATAATTAAAAAATAGTGAATACATGTTTCAGCGTTTTTGAATTTTTTACCCCTAAGGGGATGAAGGTTTGTATGGAAATTCCGTCAATTTTGAGATAAGATCTTCTAATTTTGTATCTAGGCTAATGATAAAAAAATAATGAACACGTATTTCAGCGTTTTTTGTATTTTCCACCCCTAAGAGGGTTAAATAGGGGATGGAAATTTGTATGGGAATTTCGTTAATTTTGAAGTTAGGGTCTATTAATTTGTATTTACCACGGGAAATTTATCTCACTTGAAAGATTTTTAGCTGCGGCTAAAACCGCGCGGCGGAAAGCTGTACTTATATAGTTGTTTAAAAACTTCGTTTTACACCATGGTTTTACAGAGAGTGATATTTCCCAAGAAATTGATCAACTTCCCCCAAGAGAGCAGTGTCATGGGCATAGTATGGTATGGTATATTGGTATTGATCATTCCCTTTCTATGAAACTAATAAAAGTACAAGTATTGGCTTTTATCATAGACCTAGATTGGAGTAGATTACGTAAACTCCAAATCAAATTAAATTGAAAGCAAGTGTGTTCCTTTCTTTGTACCTACCGTGTTAGGAATCCTCCGTAATTTACGTCTAAAAGAGTTTTTGATATTTATCACTCAATACTTCAATTCATTTTTTTTACCGACCGACTAGTATTAACCGACCAATAAGCAATGAAAAAAAGCATACTGGATATTTCCGCACTCAAATCTCCGATTTATCAGTGCTTTTATGCACACAAGGTAGGCGACGTGTATTGTCTATTCTAATCTAGGTCTGTGAGAATCTCCTATGATCTCACATAGTTGACACTTTATCAGACCAAGCAGATCAGTTTTTGATTCGATAATCGGAGTTTTTGTGAACGCAAAGTAGGCTGACATGCGGTATCTTCTCTAATCTGACTCTGTGGCTTGTACAAACTACGCTGCCGCCACTCAGGTGCGCCGTCATTACTGGATGGGTTTTTTAATTAAAACTTTGGACATTTGTAGAATATCCCAATAACTTCCTTGCTCCCTTCGATATCGCCTTTGAAATATGTCTAATTAGTTAAGTTTCCTTAATTTTCGAAATCGGAATTTGGCAACTTTGATTTTATTAAAAAGTTTGTTAGAAGCCCTACTTGTTGAACTTGGGCACGATGTTATTAATTAATTTACACACCTCTGCATTATTATATCAACATAATGTATCAAGGAACTTGCGTTTAAAGCAAGAAAATAATCCCAAGGGATTTAAAGTTGTATGGAAATCCTTAATAGCCCAAGGGTTATTATGTGATTTGAATTTGGAATGTCATGTGAACTACTAAGAAAATAATTTTCAGAAAAAAAAAAATATGGCTGTGTGTGTATTAAAACCTGTTGCCACACTCGCCTTCTGCGCCTCCCGGCAAGTGTAAAAAGGCTGTATGACTAGTTATCTGTATGTGCTCTTTGCTTTGTATAAAAAAAAGAAACTAAAAAAAAAGAAAACGCGGTTTGATTTTGCAAAAGTTTTTCTCTCATTGATTATTACTTCCATTTCGTAAATTGTCGAGTGAAATTAATATTTTGACTCCAGAAGACATTGTGACTAGTATTTTATCGTATTTTGTTATTTATGTTGAATATGTTAAATACGATCAATTCGTTTTTTGGAAAAATACGTAGGTAGTGGATCGTGAACGTGAAGTGTAGTTCAGTGAGTGTGAATTGACTTTCGGATCTGTTGCTTCTGGTATGTTTTCAATATTTATTTATGTATCAATATTACATGATTAGGTATATTTCTGAGCTTTATTATCTTACAGACGCCTGCCACCGTCTAAGTAATCTGTGCAGTAGGTGTGTAAAATATAGTATGCTCCTCGGGAATAAATGTGTCTTCGCCTTGGGCAGACTTGAATCCCTCGCTACATTCAGGATTCTTGTCATAATTCCCTCGCTTCGCTCAGGAATTAAAGATTTAATTCCCTCGCTGCGCTCGGGAATTAATCCTAGAATCCTTCATTCCGCTCAGGATTCAATATGCTGCCCGTGACGTTAGACACTGCTTTATTCCCTCGTTGCCTAATATACTATACTTACACTTAATTAGCTTAAGAGGATAATGATTGTATTGATGCGGAAGGCAATCTGCTTACATGAAAAATCTAATTAGGTAGACAGACAAAGTACCGAAATTCCGGTAGGTTTATTTTTTTGGCTTCCTTATGGAGTTATTACGTGAAAGTAGATAAATAGCGCAGCTGATACCTAACCTATCGCCGGAAACACGATATATCTAAAATAAAACCATACTTACCTACCTGTCATGAGAGAACGGTACAACGGCATTCGAACTAATTTTAATTCTGTCAATTACAATTCGATCAGAAATTTCAAAAGATTTTGGTCGATATCCTCCCACACCACGACTTATTTTTTATTAATTTGACAGGATTATAATTAGTGCCGTTCTTTTCTGTTCTCTCTATTTTGAGTTAACACCAGTATATTCATAAGAATGGAGATCCCAACAACTCTGCTGCAAATACCGAAAACTCAATCCTTGAAAGTTTAATTCATTTCCCTTTTGGAGTGTACAAAAGTGTTTCTAATAACTATAAGTTAAACTATTAAAGCCTCCGCTGAACTCTAGTTAGAAAGACTGATCATCTCATTTACAGGTCTGCCAATAACTACACTATGGTCATTTTTCATACAACATGACTTTATTGAAAGCGTCGAGGCGATCCGAAGCTCGCTCAGCATGTGATGGACGCCAACCATTAGCTTGATGACAGTTTGAAAGCTTCGTGTGTTGATTAAAATCCTGTTTAATGCGTGACAGGAAGGTAGCTAAAGTTTATGACAGAAACACATACGATCGACTGACATAATTGTTTATGCGGCAATATTTGGAACTAAAATTTAGCTATGGTTACACTGACAGCGATTGAAGCAATGACAGCCGATAGTGGCGACCGACGTGAGTTTATCATGTGAATATTAAAAACACAATAATATACAGGGTGTTTGGAAGCTAGGTGCAAAGGCTGAAAGAGGTGACATGCCTTAAGCAAGGTCTAAACAAAAAGTAATATATTGAAGTAATATATTTTTTTTTTTTTTATCAAAATCTTATTTTCTTTTTTATGCCTATAAAAAAATAGCCTCGATAGTTCAAACATTTTAAAAACATGCTCGGTGTATGACCTTTCTTTTAAGATATTATTTATGCTGATATTACAAATTGACAGAATTAGAGCTTACAAACCAAATTGAAGTAGGTTAATTTCGGCCAAATGGAACTGTTTTTCTATATTTTTTTTCTAATCTTTATTGGTTTCTTGCAATAGTGTATCAGTTGGCTGGCGTCGTTAGAAGCCAAGCCACAACGCCCTCAATCGGGTCAAGGATATGCGTGGGGTTTTTCCACCATTAGGTTTTAAGATGGAGTTAGAAAAATATACAAGAAGTAAAGTGTTGATCATTTAAAGTATACCTATCTGTGAGATGTGGTGCCATTACTCAGTTGGCTGGCGTCGTTAGAAGCCACAACTCCCTTGCGAGTCGGCGGGTCGGGTCAAGGATGCGCGGAGTTTTTCTACCATCGAGTTTTCAGATGGGGCTAGACTAGAACAAGCTACAAGCGGTAGAGCGGGAGGCAATAGGTACAAAGTTTGGAATCAAAATTTAGTGCCAGGTGCCAGGTCTATCTATAGCGAGATTTTTCAATCACTGAAGAAATAGGGGCTTGTTTAGACCATAAAACTGAACAACTTTCGCCATGGAACATGGGCAAAAATACGAAAAAAATATACTTGAATACTACCCATGCAAAAGGTGTCAGCTTTTCTAGCGTTTTATGGGAGCACCAATTTTATTTAAAATAGAAATAATAGGTACAATACAACGTAGCATAACAAAATTAAATGTATAACACGGGTGGCCGGGTGGGTGGCGGGGCAATTTCCGCCTGGCAACCTTTCAGTCATTATCTTTCTTTTATCAGTCAATCCCGCTTCAGCTTTTCTCTTGAAGTTGAAAGATTGAACACGAAGCTACCAATTGAGTGCGACATTGAGTCTTCGCTTCGTATTCACTGCCTACTACTTACTAGCAAGCAGTATGTATTCCCAACTTGCCTGGTGTTGCTGAGAGCATTTCTATAGCTTCTGATAAATATACATTGAAGAAATAGAAATAGCATATATATACGGGGTGTAAGGGACAGCGTCCCGCAAACTTATAGGGGTTGCTCAGTCAACGAAACTGAACAACTACCACCAGAAATTATTTTCAGAAAATGAAAAAAAAAATTTGCTTTTTCATACAAAATGACCACATCGATCAGACAATTTGTATGGAAAAGCAAATTATTTTTTTTCATTTCCTGAAAAAGAAAAAACCTGGTGATATGTGTTCAGTATCATTGACTGAGCAACCCCTATCAGTTTGCGGGACGCTGTCCCTTACACCCGGTATATTATAGCATTGCCATAGGTTGTTAATAATTGTTGCCGTTCCTCTCTGTTCTCTTAGGATTCTTCTTCTTCTGTCGTGTAGGTTTCGAGTCGATCGACCCGATGAACCCTGGTGGCTTGTTTGATCATAGGTACCTAGATGCCTAGATATGGCTGTGGATTCGAGCAACCTTCTTCAAATATGGATGTCAATACGGTTGTCAAACCGTACGATAACGAGGAATATTTCTTAAGGTATTAATGCCTTTTCAAGTGTTATTGGATACCCTTACTAAGTGGAAAGTTACCTATTCAATTTCAGGAGACGTGGTAGTTCCAGGAAAAAGGTTTCTTACAAGTTTATATAGAAGTTATTGTTAACTTCATGGTAGGAGTTGCTAGGTGCTTACGGTGCTACTGTACTTACCTACCTACATAATACTGCGAATCTTTTGAAATTTCTGAACGAATTGGTAACTGACAGGATTAAAATTTGTTGTCTATGTGCCCTTTCTGTTTTCTCATGACAGGTATAGTGTTAATTTAGTTAGATCGTGTTTCCGGCGAATCGGAGCCATTGATTAGTTTTCCTAAGTATCCTGAAGGTTAGGTATCGGCTGCGCTATGTCTATGTCCTTCATTTCAAGGAGCAAATCGACACCAACCTATTTTGCTACCTATTTTCGTTTTATTTTAGAATCAACAAATATATGTTTGTGACAAAGTTATAATCTGCTGTTTCGAAATTTGAATTGCAAAGAAAAATCAATTTACTAGCAGCAAATCTACATCGTTAAATTCAATTGGAATAGGCTGTTTATCTACTTACATCGAATTTTAGTGTAATTGTCTGAGAGTTTTAACATTTCTCAATACAATATTAACATGCTGGACTAGGAGCGATAAAAACATAGAATATTCCAGCATCTTCTCTTCCCGGGCACACTGTAGGGAGATTGTTTAAGTAAATTGCAATTTAGGTTATGGGCTGATAAAAGAAAAGCTGTCATTTTTCTCTACTTATTTTACAGATTAGTGAAAACGCACCCATTTACGAGGTCGCTGACGCTTTGTCTACCCTGTAAAAGGTACAGGCGTGATTGTTTAAATGTATGAATCAGGCCTTAGGAGGTAAAATCTTTACAGCCAAGCTGGTTTATAACAGCGGCCATTATAATGTTTATGATTAATAACGAAGATTTGGTTCTCAATTGCCCCGCTCGCGCTCCGGCCCAGATTGCACCATCACTCGTTTCCAGTAAGCTTTCCTAATGGCCCTCTATTAATGTTATTTATTAATTGTATTTTATATTTTTTTAGCGGTTAAGGTCTTCTACTGGGAGCGATAGAAAAACGTAGAATGTTCCACCTGCTTTTCTTCGTGGCCATATTGTAGAAGTCAGCAGAGAGAAACAAGAGTTTAGTGTATCTCTACAAATAGTGATAGGCTATCACTATTTGTAAAGATACACAGATAGTTATTTGTTGATTGACCCTAAATTGTCAGAGGCCAGGGTTCATCGGGTCTTTTGGAGTAATAAGACCGCAGAGCCTATAATTTTATAAGATGCAAAAACATCAGAGCTATGCGGGCTAGTTGTTCACCCTGTCAGAGGTCAGGGTTCATCGGGTCGTCGACTAGGTAGACCACAGAGCCTTAATCTTATAAGATGCAGACATCAGAACTATGCGGGATCCTATTAGTCGCCAACTCGATCGGCAGCTTATAATTGGCGGTCCGCAGGTTCGCCGAGGATTAGTGTGGCCAGGAAGCGGGCTAAAAAAAATCGTGTTACGTGATTTTTACTACAGAATTTTTGAGTGGAGGGAAGAGAGTAGTAATAGAAACGGAGTAAGCTAATTAATTTATGGTTTTATTGCTCTACCTTTTCGTAGCATACTGAAGAGGAGCGTATTGGCTGGACGTCGTCATGAAAGCGAGATATACCTAAGTGACATGAGCGAGCACAATCTTATACCACCGTATGCCGAAGACTGGATCAAACGGACTAAATGAAACTGAAAAACGGACTCCAGTAGGTACTAGTGCTAGGTCGGCAAATGATGGAGAGAAACAGAAGTAGAGGTGTTGCATGCTTTAAAAGCCTGTAGAACATTACTTCCATGCTGGACTGGAAGTGATAGAAAAACATAGAATGTGTCAGCTGTGTCTCCTCCCATGCTGTAAAAATCAGCTAAGGGATTCGAGGGTTTCAGTATTGTAATTTAGTTGATGAGCTGACAACCTGTCACTATAGCAATATACAGATCTATCTGGAATATCCCTCAAAACTTGTCAGACGTGGCGGAACTACCTATATTTAGGTCGTTTACACTCTGACTACCCCATAAGAGATAAAGGCGTGATTATATGTATGTAATATGTAGAACACTATTCAAGTTTCGCTCAGCTTATGCTTAATATCGTTTCTCGTGGCCCACCACAGTAAGTCCACAAAGCTCCGCCGAATTTAATAAGAGTTGCAAACTCCGACTAGCCACGCTCCCCTTCATTATTAATAATCGGGCAAGTCGCTATCAGTGGCCTTATCAGCTGACGGGATCTTCAAAACCATTTTCAGTAACGGATATTTTTGCGTATTCAGTCAAAAATAAGTATAATAATATAATATCAATAAATATACTATGAGATTTGGGTTGTAGGGTGTAGTTCATTATCTGTCTCCCTCGTAGGTATAGCCTTTTTCCTGAATTTCTCAGTGTGTCGGCTAATTGATAATAGCCCCGATTCGGGAAAAACATAATCTGACTAAAATAAAGACCATATCTGTATTTTTTTGACTTGTCTTAAGTGAACAGCAATGGACGGCAGTGGTAGCAATTCGTGGTTGCAAAATACGCGACTTAACTAATATGAGTCCATACCTGTCACTTTCTATCATGAGAGTGCAGAACGGGATAACAATAATTTTAGTTGAAAATTAGGTAAGTCGGGATGGTTACGAATCGGGTCCAGGATAGACGCCCTTATTATAATCCTGTGAAGAATTTTTGGACAGTTAAGTGATGATGTGAACGCCGCAAAAGTCCCAACTAAATGTCCATAAAGTCCTATGATTTTTTTTAACGAATTCTAACTAAAATAAAGTTCGTCTTTACTGCCGTCTCTTTCTGTTCCATAGGCTATGATATTTTAGTTAAGATGTGTTGTTTTCAAATCGACACAATTGTGTTTCACTAACACAGATAGGCTCATTTGCTCATGCTGAAAGAATTTTGCAATGGATTTGGCACTGACCAAATTAGAGCTTGAAGAATAGCCTTAAAAAAGCTCTAACAACTGTGTTTGAGAACCCACGAAACCTCGTTTCCTAGCTTACGTTCTTTTCACGTTAGGCTTCTTCTCTTGTTGTTCCCATCAATTTTGTTGTTTCAGTTTGCGTTTTTGTATGTTTGTTCGGTTTTGTTTATCGTTTATTTTGTGTTCTTTGTTGATTGTTTCGCTTTAGATTCTTAGAAGTGGATATTAATTTTGTTGGATATTTTGTTACAAAAACCTACGTCAACAGGGTGAATGTATGGGAAAATTTTACTGTCGTTGTTCGACTCGAAAATCCACTCGCTAAGAAGAAGACTGTGGTTACTTGTGTGATGTGACCCACTTTCCTTACTATAATAGTGGGTGTAATCTTATTATTGCCTGACAATAAGTAGCGCTCTTGAAGCGCTCGTGGTCAGGTACTTAGTGCTTATTCATTCCGATAACGAATGTTAAACCATCGCCGTGGCCATTGATGGGTGACCGGCAGTGTTATATTATAACATCTCGAGCGTTTCCGTGCTTTGGAAGTCACGTTAAGCCAGTCCCGGTTAATATTGTAGATATTAGTCGTTAAGCCATGTCAGAGGCCATTGCTAAGCATTAGCGGCTTGAAAACTCTGACAGCTGGGTTGGCCACTAATCTGGCAAAAGCCGGCCTTATCTAGGATTGGGTCTGGTTTCCCTTCTTTGTTGGGGAGGTCAGATGGCAGTCGCTCTGTGTAAAAACCAGTACCCTCGTACAATCCCCTAGATTAGGTAGCCGATCCTGTTAAATACGGGATAAGGCTAGGGAGATGATTATTGCCTGACAATCTGAAAGTTCTGTCCTGTTCAAAAACAGCAAAACAAATCATTTACGAATATTATATTATATATTGCTCTTGGAGAGGTTTGATAATATATCATATTCAATTTCGTATCTTTGATGCAAAATGCGAAGTAGGGATATTTATCTTAATTGAACATTAATACCGATTAGGTACTTCAGAGAACTGAAAATTCCAGAATAAATAGAAAATGTACATCAAATTACTTAGCATAATGTTACCGAACAGAATAACCTCAATGCTTTACCCAAGATCACGCGATATTCGCAGAAATTATGTTGTACGTTTGAATTCTAAAATCTCAGCTGGGTTCAATGCCCTGGGGTCATCGACCTGCCAGTCTGCGCTCATCTGATTGCGGCCATTGTCATCAGCCTGTGAAATGCCTACCTCAGCCAGCCTGAAACCGAGTTAATTTAAAAATGGAACCACTCTGTGATTGGCATCGCGCGCCGAATGTGATTGAATTTGAAACAGTTAAAGATTTAAAGCTGGTTAGAGAGATTAAAAAGAAGTTAGAGGTGGATGTTTCGATATTTTATCAAATAAATAAACTTCCAAATTAATCAAATAGGTAGGTACTTACATGAATGTTTCTCTATGTAGAGTTCGAATTTATTGAATCTGATAGTACTCGTATCTACTGGTTTGTATTGAATACCTCAAATATCATTTATGAAACTCGACTATTTATTACATAAGGGGTATCATCATTAATAAATTTTACCTACTACTTAATTGCCTAATAGATAGAATTAATTAAGTACAATATTATAGCGTGGTCTTGGGTAAAGCATTGAGGTTATTCTGTTCGGTAACATTATGCTAAGTAATTTGATGTACATTTTCTATTTATTCTGGAATTTTCAGTTCTCTGAAGTACCTAATCGGTATTAATGTTCAATTAAGATAAATATCCCTACTTCGCATTTTGCATCAAAGATACGAAATTGAATATGATATATTATCAAACCTCTCCAAGAGCAATATATAATATAATATTCGTAAATGATTTGTTTTGCTGTTTTTGAACAGGACAGAACTTTCAGATTGTCAGGCAATAATCATCTCCCTAGCCTTATCCGTATTTAACAGGATCGGCTACCTAATCTAGGGGATTGTACGAGGGTACTGGTTTTTACACAGAGCGACTGCCATCTGACCTCCCCAACAAAGAAGGGAAACCAGACCCAATCCTAGATAAGGCCGGCTTTTGCCAGATTAGTGGCCAACCCAGCTGTCAGAGTTTTCAAGCCGCTAATGCTTAGCAATGGCCTCTGACATGGCTTAACGACTAATATCTACAATATTAACCGGGACTGGCTTAACGTGACTTCCAAAGCACGGAAACGCTCGAGATGTTATAATATAACACTGCCGGTCACCCATCAATGGCCACGGCGATGGTTTAACATTCGTTATCGGAATGAATAAGCACTAAGTACCTGACCACGAGCGCTTCAAGAGCGCTACTTATTGTCAGGCAATAATAAGATTACACCCACTATTATAGTAAGGAAAGTGGGTCACATCACACAAGTAACCACAGTCTTCTTCTTAGCGAGTGGATTTTCGAGTCGAACAACGACAGTAAAATTTTCCCATACATTCACCCTGTTGACGTAGGTTTTTGTAACAAAATATCCAACAAAATTAATATCCACTTCTAAGAATCTAAAGCGAAACAATCAACAAAGAACACAAAATAAACGATAAACAAAACCGAACAAACATACAAAAACGCAAACTGAAACAACAAAATTGATGGGAACAACAAGAGAAGAAGCCTAACGTGAAAAGAACGTAAGCTAGGAAACGAGGTTTCGTGGGTTCTCAAACACAGTTGTTAGAGCTTTTTTAAGGCTATTCTTCAAGCTCTAATTTGGTCAGTGCCAAATCCATTGCAAAATTCTTTCAGCATGAGCAAATGAGCCTATCTGTGTTAGTGAAACACAATTGTGTCGATTTGAAAACAACACATCTTAACTAAAATATCATAGCCTATGGAACAGAAAGAGACGGCAGTAAAGACGAACTTTATTTTAGTTAGAATTCGTTAAAAAAAATCATAGGACTTTATGGACATTTAGTTGGGACTTTTGCGGCGTTCACATCATCACTTAACTGTCCAAAAATTCTTCACAGGATTATAATAAGGGCGTCTATCCTGGACCCGATTCGTAACCATCCCGACTTACCTAATTTTCAACTAAAATTATTGTTATCCCGTTCTGCACTCTCATGATAGAAAGTGACAGGTATGGACTCATATTAGTTAAGTCGCGTATTTTGCAACCACGAATTGCTACCACTGCCGTCCATTGCTGTTCACTTAAGACAAGTCAAAAAAATACAGATATGGTCTTTATTTTAGTCAGATTATGTTTTTCCCGAATCGGGGCTATTATCAATTAGCCGACACACTGAGAAATTCAGGAAAAAGGCTATACCTACGAGGGAGACAGATAATGAACTACACCCTACAACCCAAATCTCATAGTATATTTATTGATATTATATTATTATACTTATTTTTGACTGAATACGCAAAAATATCCGTTACTGAAAATGGTTTTGAAGATCCCGTCAGCTGATAAGGCCACTGATAGCGACTTGCCCGATTATTAATAATGAAGGGGAGCGTGGCTAGTCGGAGTTTGCAACTCTTATTAAATTCGGCGGAGCTTTGTGGACTTACTGTGGTGGGCCACGAGAAACGATATTAAGCATAAGCTGAGCGAAACTTGAATAGTGTTCTACATATTACATACATATAATCACGCCTTTATCTCTTATGGGGTAGTCAGAGTGTAAACGACCTAAATATAGGTAGTTCCGCCACGTCTGACAAGTTTTGAGGGATATTCCAGATAGATCTGTATATTGCTATAGTGACAGGTTGTCAGCTCATCAACTAAATTACAATACTGAAACCCTCGAATCCCTTAGCTGATTTTTACAGCATGGGAGGAGACACAGCTGACACATTCTATGTTTTTCTATCACTTCCAGTCCAGCATGGAAGTAATGTTCTACAGGCTTTTAAAGCATGCAACACCTCTACTTCTGTTTCTCTCCATCATTTGCCGACCTAGCACTAGTACCTACTGGAGTCCGTTTTTCAGTTTCATTTAGTCCGTTTGATCCAGTCTTCGGCATACGGTGGTATAAGATTGTGCTCGCTCATGTCACTTAGGTATATCTCGCTTTCATGACGACGTCCAGCCAATACGCTCCTCTTCAGTATGCTACGAAAAGGTAGAGCAATAAAACCATAAATTAATTAGCTTACTCCGTTTCTATTACTACTCTCTTCCCTCCACTCAAAAATTCTGTAGTAAAAATCACGTAACACGATTTTTTTTAGCCCGCTTCCTGGCCACACTAATCCTCGGCGAACCTGCGGACCGCCAATTATAAGCTGCCGATCGAGTTGGCGACTAATAGGATCCCGCATAGTTCTGATGTCTGCATCTTATAAGATTAAGGCTCTGTGGTCTACCTAGTCGACGACCCGATGAACCCTGACCTCTGACAGGGTGAACAACTAGCCCGCATAGCTCTGATGTTTTTGCATCTTATAAAATTATAGGCTCTGCGGTCTTATTACTCCAAAAGACCCGATGAACCCTGGCCTCTGACAATTTAGGG
>JARACY010004869.1:0-24606 GCA_029255725.1 Scrobipalpa atriplicella | reverse complement strand
GATGTTTAAGTAAGCAGCCATCGGATTTCAGTAGAAGCAGGAGAAACCTGCAATATATTGTAAGCGAATTAATCAAAGACTTATTAACGGCCCACCAAACTTCCATGTTAGGGGCGGTTACCCATCGGCAGTGCTCTTCACATTAATTTCACAGCAATTATTAAATACGAGCAATTCGACAATTAATTGGCGCAAAAAGCGGGCCGGGTACGCGGGATCGCGGCGGAACCGCGGCGGTCGCGCAGTAAATCACGCCTGTACAATGCCGCAGGTGGCGGCGGCGCGGCGGCGATAATGCGCGGTTTAATTACGCGGAATAATTAGTGAACGGAATATTTTCCGCTCCCTAACTATCTCCGCCGTCTTCCGGCGATAACTAGGCGGTAATTGCGGATTAACCTCGCATTCAGGGTAGGTGGTGGAATAGAGCGTGCCGTGAGTGCCGGAGCCTGTTTGTTTAGTGACGCCGAATTAATTGTTTGCCGGAAAACATGGCGGCGACAATGCGGCTGTGTGTGCTCATTATTCGCTAATACGCACCGTTCCAATTCTTCGAATATGGCGTGAAATTATATTGCTCTTGATGTTATTATAAATTAGGTAAATTACTGCTCATTGAATGTTACTCTAGTGCGTTACATTGTAAAGTATTTGAGGGTAAATAGGAAGAAAAGGGCAAAGATGAGCCACAACACCACTTCTTTAATTTCATGTTTGACCGATTGTGATTACGGGTATTAATATTTCAAGTCAGACAAATATGCACGACGTGCACGCACATTTTTAATATTTTAAAACAATCGAGTTTAAACTAATGTTACCCTAATCTTATTGTTGTCACTACTATAACCACGTAATCCATTCAAAATAAAAATTAATCAGTGCACTCTACTCCGCCCCGATTAGAAAATGATGTAGTCCGGGAGTCCACTGCGCCCCAGCAATTAGTTCCGTGGAACAATGTGCAGTGATTTTTGTGCCGCCATCTGTCGGGGGGCTCGAGCACGGTCAATGCTCGTGCAATATCGGTAATTGCTTCTCATCACATGGCGATGGATCGCTTTTGTTCTTGCGCGTTTTTTTCTTCTTGCAAGTAATGAATTAAAAACATCTGGGACGGTTTTCATGTCTAATCGGATTGAAAGCAATGTAGGTAAATGGTCGATGCGTATCACTCTAAACTTGGATTCAGAAATACTGTTCTCTGCAAATAAAAATAAAAAACTGCTTCCTGAAACTTTTTTTTTTTAACTTTACTCTGTAAGTTCTTAGTTGTATCATATAGGTATTATCATTTTTTATATTGTAAAGTAAGGAACTCCTCCCTCATATACATGCAAACTAATAAAGATAGTAATTCCCTGCCAAAATCTAAAGAAAATTGCTTCATAATCATAATTAAATTCAGCCAACAAATAATATTAAAGGCACTCAGTTTAATTTGCCAGCATTACGCGCGCTCGGCTCGGCTGTCTATTGGCGGCGGGAAATTAATATTTCGCGCCGATATCAAAAGTTTACGCTCAACTAGCCACCCCGGGGCTGGGGGCCACTACTCCTCACCTGAGCAAATGCGCTTATAGATACAGGGTGGAAAAATAGGACGGAAAACAAGAGATACTGCCTTTGAGAGTAGGTATTTTCTAAAAACTGCCATAATAACTTAAAACGGACACTTCCGCATCTATAGAGTCGATATAAAGACGATGAAACAGTAGTCAACATTGAACTGTTGCGTTTCGTGTTCTTCGACATTCATCATAAAGGCCATAGAGCTTTTCACGCTTGCCATAACTTTCATAAAACTACTCGTAAACCTGAATACGTACTTTATATCGCATTACTTTTCAATTAAATCTACCTTTATAACAGAAAATATTGGCATGCAGTTAATCAACTCTCATTCACTAATTTATCATTTTCATAATATTATTACGTTTTCAATCGTAACTACAACATTAACTTGATTCATCATCACATCAGAATTGAAAGTTCAATGGAATAATAAAATACTACTTATTAACGTTTAATAGCATAAGTACACTCAACCAGATTAATATCAATAAAGAATTAAACATCTATTTGTGTATGAGCTATGAGAACCGAAAATATATAGACAAATGAACATCGACAGTTGTCAAGCTGAAAAGTCAACGGTGTACATTGCTACACAATAAATAATAATATTTTTTTTAAATAGGAACCTAATATTGTTTAGCAATTTTATTTGACGAAAAATGCGTTGGATTTTATGTTTGTACGAGTATTTTGACCATATTAATAAAATAAATTATCAGATAAGGTCACAGAATATGATAAGGTTTACCTATAAAAGACTATTTAGCTAGAAAAAATATTTATCTGAACATTGTTTAGCAATTTGTAATTAATTGGCTGTCAGTACAGCTTATCAGATTTGAAATTTTCTTCAAAATTAGTCTGATAAGGGGAAACGGCTTTTCTTCGTGCGTTTTTACTTTGTCTCAACCCGTAACGGATAAAATCGTGATTCTGCACCGTAGAACTAACACAATAATCAGATATTGTAAATTCTTGTAGGTAGGTAATGTAAACGAAACTTTAGTCGGTCGCCGTCTAGAGCAGGGTGCGGCAAATGAGTAAAAAGGAAATGAATCTGATGCACAGGAAATAGGACATTGATTCAATTGGCCCGCCATTGTCGGCGGTCAACAGTGTCACGGTCACTTTTAACTACGCCCCGTCTCAGTAGCTACTCGGATTAATGTCATCGATTTATGTGGTTGAGTGTACTTCGCTATACTTTTTGTAGAGTTGTACTAGCTGTTTAAAATACATAGAAATCAATAATTGTTTAGTAACGAATATGAAGCATTAAAAGATATTTATACTTACACAATGTGCAGATATCTGGTGTTAGGTATTCCTGAAACAAACAAAACATTCAATATTCATATTTTTAATGAGAACAATAAATACTGCCAATCACTCAATTATATATTTTTTTAATAAGGATAAGGTCCAGAAAGAAGTAAATTTTAATAGTGTTGGAGTACACCGCTCAAAAAATAATTTTATGAACTTAGACAATGTTTTAGCAATCAATTGACTACTAAATAAAGGGACGAGTTTTAAAGAGATGGAGGCGTGACTATATATTTGTAACAGTGGAGCAGCCTGTATACTGTGTCCGATCCCCTCCTTGCGCATCATTGGAATGCAGAATACCGGTCGGCCGACTGGTGTACGAGTGTGCTGTGCGCGTGCGCTTTACGCTGCGTGGGGTGATCGTGTGTGTGTTATAAGATAGATATATGAGTTGTTTACGTGTGTTTACTGTTTTAGTTTAATTTAAGACTTAACTATAACTATTTGCTATCCACACAACTCCCAAAAACACTGGGACAAACCCGTTTGGGGTTTATCAGTGTAATTTATATTTTAAGTGTTCTGTTTTGTAAATTAATGTTTAAATAAAAAAAAAAAAAAAAATCATTTAAATGTCGCAACAAGACTCCCAATAATTTAAACTGCGCGGCGATTGTTTAGAGAGGACGCCATATTGCAGCCGCCCGGCACGTGCTCGCGATGTAATTTGCGATTTATGACACGTGAATAATCTACGATAATCCCACCCCGCGCCCGCGCAGCCTATCGCCTTGACAACGTTTGATCTGTGGAAGGTAAAAAATATGAATACTGGGTGTGAAAAATTAGAAAAGCAGTACGGCAAACTTTATAATACAAGAAATAAAATCACAAAATACCTAAGTATGTTAATAATTGAAAATCAAAGTAAGTATTCAATCAAAACAAATAATATTATTTTTGTGAGAGCGAAAGTTATGGCAAGCGTGAAAAGCTCTATGGCCTTTATGATGAATGTCGAAGAACACGAAACGCAACAGTTCAATGTTGACTACTGTTTCATCGTCTTTATATCGACTCTATAGATGCGGAAGTGTCCGTTTTAAGTTATTATGGCAGTTTTTAGAAAATACCTACTCTCAAAGGCAGTATCTCTTGTTTTCCGTCCTATTTTTCCACCCTGTATCTATAAGCGCATTTGCTCAGGTGAGGAGTAGTGGCCCCCAGCCCCGGGGTGGCTAGTTGAGCGTAAACTTTTGATATCGGCGCGAAATATTAATTTCCCGCCGCCAATAGACAGCCGAGCCGAGCGCGCGTAATGCTGGCAAATTAAACTGAGTGCCTTTAATATTATTTGTTGGCTGAATTTAATTATGATTATGAAGCAATTTTCTTTAGATTTTGGCAGGGAATTACTATCTTTATTAGTTTGCATGTATATGAGGGAGGAGTTCCTTACTTTACAATATAAAAAATGATAATACCTATATGATACAACTAAGAACTTACAGAGTAAAGTTAAAAAAAAAAAGTTTCAGGAAGCAGTTTTTTATTTTTATTTGCAGAGAACAGTATTTCTGAATCCAAGTTTAGAGTGATACGCATCGACCATTTACCTACATTGCTTTCAATCCGATTAGACATGAAAACCGTCCCAGATGTTTTTAATTCATTACTTGCAAGAAGAAAAAAACGCGCAAGAACAAAAGCGATCCATCGCCATGTGATGAGAAGCAATTACCGATATTGCACGAGCATTGACCGTGCTCGAGCCCCCCGACAGATGGCGGCACAAAAATCACTGCACATTGTTCCACGGAACTAATTGCTGGGGCGCAGTGGACTCCCGGACTACATCATTTTCTAATCGGGGCGGAGTAGAGTGCACTGATTAATTTTTATTTTGAATGGATTACGTGGTTATAGTAGTGACAACAATAAGATTAGGGTAACATTAGTTTAAACTCGATTGTTTTAAAATATTAAAAATGTGCGTGCACGTCGTGCATATTTGTCTGACTTGAAATATTAATACCCGTAATCACAATCGGTCAAACATGAAATTAAAGAAGTGGTGTTGTGGCTCATCTTTGCCCTTTTCTTCCTATTTACCCTCAAATACTTTACAATGTAACGCACTAGAGTAACATTCAATGAGCAGTAATTTACCTAATTTATAATAACATCAAGAGCAATATAATTTCACGCCATATTCGAAGAATTGGAACGGTGCGTATTAGCGAATAATGAGCACACACAGCCGCATTGTCGCCGCCATGTTTTCCGGCAAACAATTAATTCGGCGTCACTAAACAAACAGGCTCCGGCACTCACGGCACGCTCTATTCCACCACCTACCCTGAATGCGAGGTTAATCCGCAATTACCGCCTAGTTATCGCCGGAAGACGGCGGAGATAGTTAGGGAGCGGAAAATATTCCGTTCACTAATTATTCCGCGTAATTAAACCGCGCATTATCGCCGCCGCGCCGCCGCCACCTGCGGCATTGTACAGGCGTGATTTACTGCGCGACCGCCGCGGTTCCGCCGCGATCCCGCGTACCCGGCCCGCTTTTTGCGCCAATTAATTGTCGAATTGCTCGTATTTAATAATTGCTGTGAAATTAATGTGAAGAGCACTGCCGATGGGTAACCGCCCCTAACATGGAAGTTTGGTGGGCCGTTAATAAGTCTTTGATTAATTCGCTTACAATATATTGCAGGTTTCTCCTGCTTCTACTGAAATCCGATGGTGCTTACTTAAACATCGTCTGAAGCTCGAAAGCATGCCTACCTCGGATGTCTACTGATGAATTTATGCTTGCACGTCAGGTCACTGTCAAAAAACCTGAATGTTGACAAGTTAATAAATAAAATAACAAGTCCACAAGTACACCTACCTACCTATTGTAAATTGATGGCTTGATTACGGATTACCACTGAATCACATACCTTTACACCAACCTACCCATCCTAAACCCAGCATTTTTCCCGTCTAATGAGCGCCAAGATTTGCTAACGCGAAATTCCGCATTTCCGCATTTTCGCCGGAAACGGAACGCAAAATATCTGGCTCGCAGGCAAGATGAGAAATAATACAACAATATGGGACTGCTATACAGTACTCGTACAACCAGGTTTTAAATGAACGTGCCACAATGCCACAATAAGCCACCAAGAGAGCCAGTGAAATTACTGGCACAAGAGAAATTCCACCTTAAGTCTCACGGTGTGCAACGCACTCTGCAATTTCGCTGGGATCTAGTGGGATAGTAGTAGGTGTTATAGGCTACGGTGCTGCTTACCATCAGGTGGGCCATATGCTTAGTTGCCAAATATAAAAAAAACGCCATTGTTGAAAAAAAACTGTACAATCCAGCGCTCCCACTCACATTCATTTAAAACCTTGTCGTACTTTAGCCCGCTATCAGGCCGGTGTAGCAGCCCCCGGGTGCTCCCTACTTCCTGGTCCACTCTTATAACGGCACTCTCTAATTTGCCCCTAAGAATTTTCTCTTATTTTTCCTCTCCGCTCGACGGAGACGTCTTAAATTAGAGTGCTATGTGTTTAATGAAAATATTGTGGTTTTCGTGCAGAATTGTACCGCAAGTAGATACATAAGGACAAGGATTCAAGATTAATGTAAGAGCTAATGTATGGAGCAGATATCATCCAAGCACTTTATGTCCCATTTAACATGTGCGCATGCTCACATGTTCATACTAGTGGTCTGACTCGATTTTTTAACAAAAATGAGTTAAAAAGTTAGAAAAATGTCGCACTGGATATTAATATAATAAAAATAAGTTTTCATAAGTAATTACGTCAATATAAACCCTTTAAAATTAAATACGGATGAAATTCGTGCGGACGCCTTATTGAATTTTAGGGACATGACGTATGTTCGTGATGGCTGTTACATATAAGTATAATAGTAGTTCAGTGCAGAGAACAGGGCATGCTACGCATAGTTGCGATTTTAACGTAATCTTGCTTAAGTTTAGGTAGGTATTAGGTATATGGTGGTTAAAATACTTAGTAAGTAATAGACCAATTTTTTAACACAACAAACTACTGAGCCGCTTTGGTTAAGTTTTTTCACCATTTGAAAACTACGTTAGCCAAGAGAGATACCTACCTAAAAGCCTAAAATAAAATTTGTTACCGCGAGAAAATATCTTATTTCTACGAGAAAACTCATTCATTGGGCAACAGAAAGTTAGTCAACACTCCAAATTCCTAGCACATAACATTTCATTTTCCACCGTATTTAAAATATATAAAGAGGACAATAATAATTGGTGATTCCCCGAGGGCAGTCGGACCTCCGTTCTCTAATTACTAAGGGCGTGTCTCGAGAAGCCGAGAACACTCGGTGCGGTGGTGGCAGCCCAGTAATTACTAATGAGCTTTACTTAACGCTTTCCCTGCTGTGGGATCCATAGAACGTCTCTTGTGTCCATAACTATGTAGACCTTCCTGGTCTTCTTTTCGTGGCTTTTACCTACGAGATGTCAAACAACCCGACTAACCTCGTTATCCTGCCTGCACAGTTTTTAAGGGTTTCTAGAAATATATCTGTATCAGAATGTGTCATCTCATCATCAGCTCATATACATCCCCACTGAGGGGCAAAAGTCTACTTGCAAAATTGCAATGCAAAATTTTATCATGACATTTTATGAGCTTTACCATTTTTAATCTGTCTGCAATAGTCTCTATAAAATTTTGAATGTTATGCTCGCGGGAAGAAGTTAGCAGTTAAAGTGTCAAGTACACACGAAGTAAGGAAAATACGGGGAGTAATTAAAAAATAATTATGTACAGTTTTTTTAGGGTCGGGCTTCGATTAGAAGGTGGAGGTGGTGTAGAGGAAATTATGTTATTTTCGTCTAAATTATGAAACTTTGCAGGAAAACTTCTTTAATTTTCTGAAAATTTTGAAATTGAGGGAAAATTAAGATTTGAAAATATTGCTCAAAATATCGTTTGGGTACTTCATAAACATAGTCATGTAATAATGAGGTAAAAGCAAGCCTCGTGTTGTCGCGGTACAGAGCCACAAAGGCTCGGGATTAATGACACCTACAGAGTACAAAAACTCCACAGTGCTGCTGTACTGCAACCTCTCATATTTTGTTTTTTTTTTTTTATTTAGGGATTTTTGAAATAATAACCACATCATATCTTCATTATTGAGAAATTTGTTCAGGTACCTACATACCTACTTATTTTTCAGACTTCAAATTAAATTAACAAATGTAAAATATGTAATAGGCAATTGCAAAAATTAAAACATAGGTACTTACCTTACCTTACCTATATTAATAAAAACACAATATTCTACTGAATCCTAATAAGAAGTTGACTGCATGAATACTTCAGGTGGGAAAACTAAGAGTCATAATGGGCAATAAATGAATCCGTTAAAACAATAAAACCTATTTTAGCAATTTTCAGGTCTGATGGTGGGTTCCTACAAGCCTATTTAGAAAAGTCAAAAAAACTGCTCATTTCTAGAATGTTATAGTTTGCAACACCTCGTAAAAAGCGGATGAGTTATTTTTGAGGGAAAAAGGCGCGCGCGACAAGTGTTGTTTTGTTGCGGCTTGAACACTAATGAGGTCAATAGTCTGCGCCGGTCACATTACTGCTTGTATTTAAACATTTCTGTACATGAGACGTTTCTATCTGTACTTTAAAATATTCAGATTATTCATTTTCTTAATAGCCTAAAAAAAAATATTAAAAAAAATTAGCCTAAATCGTCCCACTTTTGGGCAAAAGCCTCTAACTAAGGTCCACAGCTTCTGACGGCCATTATGCACAATAAGATTATCTCGCCATCTTCTACTTTAAAGCAATTCAACATTATATTATTTGACCTCCGAGAAACGTACATCGGAATTTTTATTCCTTTTAATATATTTCCAACGCAGCCAATACAGACTTAAAGTGCTTGGGAAATTAATAAGTAAACCGAGTCCACAGCACAATATTTTTTATCCGTCGAGGAGGCTTGAGCGTGTATTGTCTGAGTTTTTATAGCCCGAGAACAAAACGCGTAAGCGGGTAGCCTCATATCGAGTAACTTATCGGTATGTCTGATCAACCTTATACCGCAGATTACGCCGTGTTTATTCAAGTTCAGTTTTTTTTTTTTTTTCTGAAAATATATTAGTGCGGGCGCGATGTTCGAAACGCGATACCTTTCGCGCGATCAAGTGACGAGTTCCTCTAAGGTTATGCTTCGTGGGAATTGGATGAGCTTTTGTAAAATAATATACTAGAAAAAAAAAATGCAAGTTAATTTATCAAATACTTAAATTTAGGCCTTTCCACTAGGTGTTTCTTCAGAAAATGTTGTCAAATAAATAATTGTGCGTAAGTAATTTGTAAGAACACTCGCAACTCTTAAGGCGCGGTGAGAGCCGGCCGGTGGGGTGGTAATTGAGTGCCGGCTACACGTGCATTGTGTCACCCTTGTACGCTTAGCTACGTGCGTAAAAATCACATGGAGCTCCCGAGTCCTAAAGCTAGTACAGGCGGTTACGAAAATTATATTAAAAAATGTGTCTTGCTTGCTTTTGCTGAGCTAACCTAGTATTTTATAGAGTTATTCGATCTTAACTACATCGCGATAGGATAAATTACATTACTATTCTTTTTAATCGCACTTATTTTAAGTAACGTAAAAATATATTAATTAACACAAAAATATATTTAAAGAATTACTATTAATGAACTCTGCAAGCTATGTTTGTGCTATGATTTTTTTTTTATCTAGAGCCACTGAAAGTTTAGCTCATCAGACTTTTGTTTAAATTCTATGATCCGTATGCAAATTCACCAAAAATTATTCCGGCCGGTCATCCGAATTTACATGATTTTTTGTCAACACCTGAAATGTAGAGTCGTACTTGTAAAAGTTTCGGGCGGCGACTGTACCGGCGCGGCGCGCACCTGGGTCGCCGGGGGCTCTTATTCAAATGCAAATCAAACGTTCCATTTTTAAAATCTACCATCTCGGCACTCCTCGTTTCCGGAACGACTTATGTCCAATCGCTAGCAACACCAACGGACAACCTTCATCAATTTTCAGACGTATACCTGCGATGACAAAATCCGATTTCAAATGTTCCGATTGTGATATATGACGGTTTGCAGGCGGAGAGGTTTGTCGTTTGGGACCTTTTAGGGCAATTTCGAGTACCCAGGTGTGCTCCCGATCCGGTTAAGGGAAGCGTCCTTGTTAGGGATTCTCGTTTAATGGTTTGTTTTTAATTTCATTTTTACATTCGGCGGCGCAGTGTAGTAAATTATTGATAATGAAATGTTGGAGTTTTATTGGGCCTATTTGTAATTCGATAGGGTACATAAAGTTTTTACAATGGTGAATGGTTCAGGAGGCCGTGGGTGGGTTTCTTTGCTTTAACGTATTGTTGGAAGACATACAATCCGTGATTATTTGTTAACTGACTTTAGGAGGATTATCTGAGATTTACATTTCACCTCTAGGGTAAAAATAAATTTGAAATTGGAACTTCTTCACTTTGAGGAATCTTCTGTCGTGTGTGTGCTTTGAATATGAAAACGTTTCTTTATTAATTATTTGTCACAATTTATTTAAATTTAAATTGTGACAAATAATTAATAAACTCTTTAGTTCAATATAAATAATATCGCAATAAAGAATAATAAATTAGTAGCTCCAACCAATACTGTCGTAACTCTTTTGTTAAAAACCAGCTGATGCTTTAGAAACATCACTACAATTTATGAATGAATATGCTATAATGTGCCAAGTATTATGTTTAGGCACAATACAACTGCGAGTTTTCATTGTTTGTTAGGCGTCCGGGGTCAATGCTCGCTGTAATCATACACACACACACACACACACAAACACGAATCCATATAGCATTGCTTTGCACCAATTAAAAATGTTTTCCGCTAAGTCATGTTATGGTTTTAGCTTTTGTCTTTCTCTGGCTGACGCTTTTGTATTAAAGAACAAGCTTTTCTCTTAATCCCACATGTAATTTTAATTGTGTTTACGAACGTACAATAAAAACAACAACAACAGAAAGAAGATGCAGAAATACTTTACCTACTAAGTTTCTTCCATAAAAAAAAACACTTAGTATAATGTATTTTTTGTTCACATTCCGATCCTGAAACGATCTTGCGTTTGCCATAAAAAACGATATATAATCGATCATGGACCACACAGCCAGACCGCTTGGCACCATCATACATCGCCTCATCCAACCATCGTGTGATGGCCCAACAACGCCCAACATACTGGGTGTAAGGGACAGCTTTCCGCAAACTGATAGGGTTTGCGCAGTCAACGAAACTGAACAGCTTACGGCAGGTTTTTTTAGGAAATGAAAAAAAAATTCTTGAAACATTATGGAAATACAAAATGACCACCTCGATCAAAAGAAAAGATTGAAGAAAGACCAAAATATTTTCCTGGTGAAAATTGTTCAGTTTCTTTGACTGAGCAACCTTTGATTCTTTTTTTATTTCCCGAAAAATTTCATCTTCATCCAAAATCTTTGTAAAAATTGTTCAGTTTTGTTGTTTGTGCAACTTCTAGCTTTGAGTTTTCGTGACACAGTCTCTCAAACACCCGGTATAATTGATCATGGACCACACAGCCAGACTGCTTGGCACCACCGCTTCGCCCAACGATGATCCAAAGATTGGCCCAACAAAGACCAACACATAACCATTACGAGAAACAAAAGACATGAGTTATAAACAGGTATAATAAAAGTTACCACCTATACTTAAACATAAATTGTAGTGATGAACACTAATAAGTAGGTACCTATGTAATGACTTAGATGTTAAATAGACTCTTTACAGCTTGGTACAACCTATTAACTAAACAATCTATCTATCATGTTATCTTGTGAGAAATGAGTACGTGTTAGTATGATCTATGACATGTAACTACTAAAATATTAGTAAGTACCATTTACTAACTATACATCTGATGGTTTCATAACATAACAAAGATATTAAAGTTCTGTTCAGTATTGTTAAAAAAAAGTTACTTAGGTATTTTTATTTCATTGCATATTTGTTATACTGAAGCAACTAATTTCTAAAATTAATAACCTGAATGAGGATAACTTTTAGTTACATCAAAAAGAACATTGAATTTGTTACGTCGGTAGTAGATAAGTTAGATACTTGTGTACGTGTAGGTACCTACATAAATTCCATTTTTATCATTCGTTTATTCGAAAATATTTTTACACATACCTAGTTGCGAATTATTTCCATGAAAATGTCTTTTCTAAAACTTTGGCACCAACGTTCGAGCCAACATCGGCCATCGTTGCAACCCCGACCTCCCATAATTAATGGTGCTCGTAAATAATGTCCAAAAAGGTACAAAAACGTGCGATATTGCCTTTTGCATTCCACCGCATTCGACACAAAAGAACAGGATAAAGGAGTAGACGTGTTAATTATCAAACACACTGAGACGTATATTGTGTTTTATTTATAGAGCTAATTTTTGTATCAGATTCCTTAAATGTTACTGTGGTGCGAAAGAAATTGCGAAAAAAAGTTTATTTTTTAAATTTAAGTGATATATTGCGAATGAAGAGTTTTAAATAGTATACCTGCCCAAAAAGTACTGTAACAAATTTATGATTACTTTTACCACAGATTACTTATGAGCGCGTGTATGTTGACATTTTGACTCAAAGATCTTTTATAATATAGAACGTATATTATCATAGAAAAGTTCTTACACAAGAAAATATATTTCCATAAATTGTAAGTCAAACTTCTCCAAACATTTTCCACGCAAAATCGAAATCACATAAAAAATATCATGCATGGAGCGCAATACAGCTTGAAGTATGAAGGGTTCTCAATAGTTCGCCAATAATAAATAGCTAATAGTTTTCTCAAGTTCTATACAAGAATGATTTACTTCTTTCAAAAGTCCGGCTGTAAATCAAAGAAGTATCTCATTCGCGATCGAATGCTCAGCAGTAATGATCGCGAAGTACACGACACGTGCTCTCTCATTATTGGAGTTATTCCACTCCTTGATTTAAAATAAATAAATTTTATTACGCCATCTGTCATAAAGGAGATAAAACGTAATGGTGCTCGGTATGCGCAGGAGTTGGGTCCCGAGCGTAGGTCGTCATTCTCGCAATGACATTTACTGTCCGCGAACCTTAAGTTACTGTTAATGCACGCTTTCCTCATTACTGGGCCGACACTCCGATTTACTACTCGTCAAATTTCAAGATATTTTCCATAAATATTTAGACAGCAATAATAAGCTCGTAAAGAGGGGAAATTACAGACAATTCCAATCAGTTTGGTAAGTGGGGTGCCTTAATGGATATTACGTGGCCGTGGGCCGCGGAGGTTTTAAATCTCCAACTTTATGATGTGCGTATATAATGTTTCCTGGGTTGTAATAGTTTGAGATTCGTCACTAAGTGGAATTGTATGAGGAGTGTGTAATGCAGTGTGGCGATGTGCGCACACGCATCGACCTTGCACTCGTTCCGCATCACGGCGGATCACAGCACAGGTTACCCTTGAAAGGTGTGATAGTGAAGTTTCTTTGCAAAATGCGGTTAAACCTGTACGTATAAAGTAAGATTGCTTTGGATGATATTTTGTACTGATACGAAGATTTATATTAATTAAATTTTGTATAAAGGGAGGCATTATTACATTCCCTTCGCTCGAAAGCCTCCACTCGAAATTGTTCAATAATAAATCCCAAAAAAATAACAAAATGGAGCTTCCCACTCGAGGATCCATCCAGCCAAATTAAATTCATGCACGGACGCAATAACAGTGGGCATCAAAAGGCCTCGACTGTTCGTACGAGCCTTCCTTTTAATTAGGCCCTAAGCACTCGTTAAAAAACAAGATCTTCCCGAGAGCAGACAAAGCGGCCGGTATCAACAAACAGTGCGAATGTAAAAAACGCTGGATAAATAAGTGGAAAAATACAGGTAAGTCCAAGAGGGGTTTTGTACGGCCCGGCCGGCCACTTAGGTTATCCTGCGAAATAAAGGCCCAAGTTTTTTATATCGCTTTTAAATGCGAAGTCCGTACGCCGGACCCTCATCCCCTTCTACGATAATGTGAAAGGAAACAAACGAAAGAAAATGTTGCCGAGAGCCTCGTTCAATTTTATTGAGCAGTCTCGTTCGTAGTTTCGATTGCAAATAGTTCGTGTAGTTTAGTTAGTTTAGTTCGTTTAAGTCGCAGTTGGCAGAAATACTGTTGTGTAAAGAGAACCTGATACGAGTGTACTGTGTAACTTGTTGATGACTGAGAAATAAAATAAATCCCAAGTAACTGTTTCACACGGAATACTTTGTGGAGATTTTGAAATTTCAATCTCAAAAAATCTAGAAAACCTACCGTTCCCATGTTTAGCATGAGACCTAACCGAATCTTATTGACCGTGGTTATAGCGAGGCAAAGTTGGTTCTCTAGGCATTTGTGCTGACACCACAGATTTAGAACAAGCCAGACACCGCAAACTTGGAGAAAACCGTTGTGTCTTTACAAAGATGTAACGCCAGTCATTCAGTGACTATGGATTTTGTTATACCTAACCTACCTACTCCATAATTTAACTAATTAACTTATAACATCATCTTCTCCCTATCTTAATCCCGTATTTCACTGGGTCGGCTACCTAATCTAGGGGATTGAACGAGGGTATTAGTTTTTACAAAGAGTGACTGCCATCTGACCTCCGCAACCCAGAACGGAAACGAGACCCCATCCTAGATTAGGCTTTTGCCATGTTAGTGGCCAACCCAGCTGTTTGAGTTTTCAAGCCGCCAATGCTAAGCAATGGCCTCTGACATGGCTAAACGACGTCAAGTCAAATTTTTACAAATACACACTTGGACTGAAGGCTTGGTTTCTCTATCCTACTCCAAATCTATAGCCGAGCGAGACCGAGAAATCACCTCGACACATAACATGGCCGCTACACTTGCGTTTTGTTTCGTGGAACCGTCGTCGGTCTCGCCGCGGCTTTGTCTGCGCATTATAGGGCATTATGCTGCGTGAAGCGCTTTGCATGTCTTTAGCCGCACGATGCCGCACGGTACCGCACCATGCTGCACCACGCAGCGCCGCGTGCTGAACAATAATTTTGCCTTATAAACGCCGGCGGATCGAAATAGTTTCGTGTTTAGATTTAATGCCGTCATCGCCGGCGCAGACGGAAATGGACCTTGAAATTTTCTGTGTTCGTGTATATGTAGATTTACAATGCAATTGTATCCAGGAAGTTACCTATAGTAAAATTTAGATAGATGGTGGTCCAATAATGGCATGATGCGACGAAGCATTGGGTAAAATGATGGTAAAATGAATGATACTTAGATATGCATAATCGCGCCGTCGCGAGATATTTTCGAAATAAAGGTCTATCTTTTTGAAATAAAGCGAAATATTGTATCACGCTCACACACGTGTCGCATCGTTTTCCGGTGTAAACTGATCCTTATGCTGTAGGTAACATATTTAGGACGATATTTATGTAGCTCCTATATTTGATCCAACATATACCTCAAAACAAGCAGCATGATCAAAATACATAAAAGACTGACATTTTTAAGTAATATTTATAATACAAACTAAATCAAAAGCATTTGTTTAATCGTACCCCAGTTCAGTGGCCACAGGGAGGGTATACGTTTTCAATTTGGGCTCTACAAGGGAGAGTAGTGCGTTTGACGCGAGGGGCTTTTTGACGCCGCCGTGATTACTATGCCACTGTGCAATCATCTTAGCACACTCGTTAATGAGAAATTATTTTCTGCAGAGATTTTGGTATAACTTCCCATACTGTTATGGATAAAAATAATTCAGTTTGATGAACTTATTGTGTCAAATTTCCTTATGGAAAAATATGAAGTTTCACGAGCACATTCACCTTTTACAGGCTGTAGACCCCTTCCATTACGCACTACTAGAGTAGCAGAATGGATGTTGTAACCACCATACTGCGGCATTGTTTTCCATCCCTTGGGGTTACTACAGAAGGACTTTTACATATCAATGACCCTGTAGGAATAATACCTAGGCATTAAGGTGTATTGAAATATGCGTGCCTTAGTGTTTTGAAATTATTACAGGTTACTTCGAATTCAAATACGCGTGATCTGTACAAAAAGACATGTGATTGTAAAACTCTGTCGCATGATCATCCATGTGAACACCCTTCGGAATCTAGAAATCTCTGTGAGTGTTGCCAGAACCAAACTTTAACAAAACTGGTTATTACTTAGATAATAATTAAGTTTTTTTGTTACTGTTTTTTTTTACAAGTGAGTTAGACATTAAAATGGTTATGAGTTATTCTGCCATTATAAGCCTACCAAATTACTGATTTAAAACAGTACTTATTACTTGATGAGACACAGATTAATGTAAAAGAAATATGACAACGTTCTACTTCAAATGCTGATGAATTATGAATTAATCTATAAATGCATGTATTCTTTTTATAAGCGAAAATGCTACGCATGAAACTAAAATAAGTTTATCAAGGACCATGTAGCAAGCATTTTCAAGTCAAAATAGGAAAAGAAATTTATCTTCCCGTGGTACCTAAGTCAGCTAAACGATCATTAATATTGGAAAGGCTATATTTTTTTCCTATTTCCACCAGAAAAAAGGTTTTCAGTCTCAAAATATTCAGTACCTAAGATCAAAGCAGAAAAACAAGATAATTGTTGACCTCTACGACATAAGCACCGAAACTGAAAGGTTGTTTTTTCTTGTAAAAATTAAAATATTATTTATTTAGCGTCGATCCTGCAATAATTTTACAATAATGTTCGGTAGAATTTTCGCCATCATCATATATTATGATGTGTACTACCTATGTATTTTCTGTGATGTTTATGTTTTCCTCCGCCTGGCATCCCTAAACACGATCAACAACAGAAGCCCGAGTGTCATGCCCTACGACTTTGGAAACAACACCTTGTTGGCCTTTCATCGCCCTTTTGGAGGTCCATCATCACAATGTGTGTTTTCTTGGTTTCAACATTGTTCTCAACTTGGTCTTGACTCTTGGCGACGGATTTGTGGATTTGTGTATATTCCGGGACGTCATTGAGAAGTAAGGAATTTGAAGGATTTTTGTAAGCTGAAAAAAGTATATAATCGACGAGGTGTCCGAGATAGATACATATATTTATTGAAAACAACTGTGAAAGAAAAAAAGTATATCTATACGATACGGTTTGTATAAATTGAAATCTTTATCCTTAAAACTTGTTTTCGAAAACAGAAGGAAATTCGTACCTCGTAAGGGTGCAATATAAGTACTGTCAACTCTTCCTGCGGGCGCTCATGTAAAACAAAAACCATTTTTTTTCCTTCAATCTCTCACGAGCTCACGACCATAACTGCTTCTTGCCGCTGTTCGTTCTGCAGCCTGATCGGGCCTAATTAATTATTATTTGTCCCGGAAGACAAATTGAGTACCTATCATATGGCTTGCTTTATTGACATTCTTGGTAGTTTAATTTCATGTTAAAAAAACACTTTATTTTTTAAGTGGACATAATATTCAATAAAAAATCATAAAATATTCCTCACGTAAATGGCTCTTCTGTAATAAAAATCTGAATTACAGGTGAATTTTCTTGGAAATTATTTTAAAAGAAATTAGCGCAGGTCGTCATGTAATTATGGACTTTATTTCAGTGGCGGTGAGTGGTAATTAGGTTGGGGCGGGCAGTCGGCGCGAACTGCAAATTCCTATTGTCACGTTATCGCCGTCCCCCAGCCGGGTTACTCGCATTTCGACATTTTTCTATCCGAGCTTTAAATGGTCAGCCCCCGTAGCATGCCACTGCGCGATATCCAATATAGGTATATCGCATCTGTCAAATCGACATGCAATCTGACAGATAGATGTGGTAAGGGATGGCTATCGCGGACTTATCGCGGCTGCGTGCTACGGGGGCTGGTAGTCTAGTTCAGGACGAGCTACTTTTGATGGATGGGGTGATTGCACAGTGATTGTCATAGGCCACGCTTCATGCTACATCAGGGAACCCTTTTCATGGATTAGTTGCAAAGTCGTCCGAAGTAGATAGGAACAAGAAAAAAAATTAAAGATAACTCAAAAACGGTTATAAAGTTTTAAACTTATTTTTTTCGAATATACCATAGTACCATCCAAAAAAAAAAAAACTTAGATATCACCCGTATTCTCCCTTACCTTACGCTAATCGAAGTTCCCGCTGTGAATAGGTTTTTGTAATTGAATATGAATAAGTAGTTCATAGTTCATAGTTCTTTATTGCTTCATGTGAGTACATAAGATGATCGTTATTATAATAGTTCTTAACACATGAGCCCGGTTAGGGCACTGCAAAATGAGATAATAATAATAATAATTCTTAGTAATTAATTACAATAAACAATACACAATCTATAAATTAAAGTAAATTCAAAATTAAATTAACAAATTATTTAAAATTACGAAATAAATATAAATTATATAGATCATGTCCGTAACCCGTTAGTAACCTGTATCAGTCCACTGCTGGACATAGGCCACTGCTGGACTAAGTTTCCTACTAATGATTTTAAAAGGATTCGTTAACCAAATAATAATTGGTAATGATCTAACGGGAATACACTACCTCCCGGCAGGAATGTCGAGAGGCAACTTTAATTCCTTTCTACTAGACAAATTTTTAATTTGTTCTAGATTTTCTTCACTTGTTTATGTTTGCAGTAAATTAAAGTCAATTTCTTTTTGCTCGCTAATGTAGTGTAATGAGACATTTGATTTTCTTATTTTTCATTGTTTTGCTGCATCTATTTACGCCGAATTGCCGTTTTTAAATTTCAGTACGTGTTTAATTTAAACAGTATGGTTTCAACGTGCTTTCTTAAACACGAAAGTGAAACGACATGACACACGCAATGAAGTGGATCAGCGAAGAGATGAGTTTCTTACTTTATGATATTATACGTTATCATTACATTTACGACTCTCATATGTAGAAAATATATTATTACCACTTATACATGTTATAGCAAACGATGAGCTTTTCAGTGCGCGATCGCGGAGTTCACTTAGCGAATGAATGCGTGCGCTGTCCTTGCTATTCACTGGCCCCTATATTTTTAATGTTAGCTTCTTCTATTCAAATCGACGAGCGAGTGGAAGGAGTCCCAAACCATTACTAGTGATGGGATGCGTTTGATATAATGTTGGCAATGATACGTACATTGATAATTTGACTCATTTTTCAAAACGTAAAAGAGGAAGTATACTCTCCCGCAAGAAATACTGTAAATATTAATAATAAAAAAAGCGTGTAACTGTAATTTTTTACATTACTTAATAAATTATTTTGCTACGCCGCCGTAGCCGAAAAATTATTTGAAAAATTTGTAATTTTGTAATTTGCAATCACTTGCAAAAAGTGTTCTAAAAGTATTTCTACATAGGTACTTTCAATAGTTTTTTTCATATTATCATGTTTTTACTATATGAGTATGAGTTTTTTTTATGTTAATCTTTGTAATTACAACAATAACTTCTGTTTGCGTAATTTTCATGGAAGTAATAGATCACTGTGATTTTACAGTGACATTACAGTAAATACGCAATTATTACGAAACGCGTAACATCCCTAGCCGACAGAAAAGCCCGTCAACCAATTACTCTGAAAGGCTCTGAGGTATTTCAATTTGGCTTATTGGCTCATGTGCCCCGATTTTGACAACTTTTTCCCCATTCCCCCCCCCTCTCCCCTTCAATCCCACTCCCGCGGTCCGCAGCTCATTTACCTTGTACTTCCATTTCATTAATCGGCCATTTTCAGTTTAATTACTATAATGAACAATATAATAAGCTTTTTAGTAAAGCAAATGAAAGTTTTTCGAATGTTGGTATTGGTCTTATGATTTCTTCTTATCCTTAGAGAAAAGGCAGAGTTTCAATGGCATTTAGTTTAGATGACATGTGATGATGATACGAGTACCTATACTTCCTAAAATATTTAAAAAAAAAGTTTAAGTAACATTATACCTTCTTATACTTAGGTAGATACGATAATTTAGTAAAGTTTCAATGTCACATAGAATACGTGGACCATGATATCGATGATTATCCCTAATAATATTCATCTCCATTTAAATCTTCACGTCCATTTTCTCAAAATTATCACTCAATTGACATCTCCTTTTCAATTTCCTATTTGTACGTTAGGGCGAGTCGCCACGTGCGCGCCCGCACACTCCATCGGTTCGCAATACGTACCCAATCAGGATTATACAAATCCCCCGCGGCCTCCGTGGAAATAATTACGACGGCTCCGGCTAATCAAGTGCTCCCAATGAGGAAAAGTAGGTACGAGCGGCTTATGTTGACGATCTTCTGAGTTGACCTAGTTTGGATGAGTTTTGTTTTAGTATATGACGGTGAAGATGTATTGTAGTTTTTTAAGAATATTACACGAATCCCCCGCGGCCTCTGTGGAAATAATTTCGATAGCTTTGGCTAATCAAGTGCACCCGATATTGGGGAAAAGTAGGAGCGGCTCATGTTGACGATCTTCTGAGTTGGCCTAGTTATAGTAAAATTTCGTTTGGTGGAAGATAATGTTTTTCAACTATATTATTTGGTTCTTTAGTGGGGCTATTGTATTGTATGTGCGTTTGTTTCTTTGAATTGCACCCTTTGGCAACTAAATTGAAGAAACAAATCTGCCCCGTGTGTCGTCTGTATTTTGGCACTGACCCATTGAACCCTGGACAAAAATTAACACATGCAAAATCTGGGATTTCGTAACATTTCTTGTAGTTTTGATGGTTTACCTAATAATGTTTAGATTCTTAGTTACTACATATCCCCAGAATCCCTGTCCACTCTACAGATTAGTCACAACAATTAATTCCTTTTCCATCGTCCATGGGGTGTGCAATGGTGCAGCGAAGTTCATTGACGTGACGAGTAACGCTTGATCAGTTCATCACATCACACACATCAGTACGTACTTTATACATGCACACTTATAGAAAATCATGCGTCTATCCTCTGAACTGAAGGGCAGATAGGTAAATGCTAGCATGTACTAGGTAACATGGGACATTTGTACGTACTTTATTGTATTTTAAGGCATATTATAAGAAGTACGACGTATCTCTGTCTAAATTAATAAAGCGATACACTGAAAATCCTCATATCCTTTGGCATGCCATGGGAGAGGCTTATGTCCAGCAATGGACTAATGCAGGCTGATGATGATGGATGACAACGAATTCCATAAACCGTTCTACACGCTTTTACAAGATTCGCAGTTATGATTGCTATCTTTATACAATAGTAGATTCATAGACTAGGGTGGAAGAGAATCAATTCCCGAGGTAGTTAGACGCCCGAGCGCAGCGAGGGCGGCTATAGTCCGAGAGGAATTGATTCTTCTACCCGTGGCAATGACTCTACTTTTCATTTAGAATATGAGGAAAATAAAACTAGTTGTTAATACAAACTAAGTATTTATTGTTAATAAAGTAGGTACCTATTTAAAATTAATAGTCATATTGGTACAATTATTGAAATTAAAAAGAACAGATTTTACTATCCCGCCAATTTGTGTTGACTTTTTAATTATTATTTTTTAATTTTGTCGCGGCACTCGCATCGCAAGTTTGCGCTAAATTCACACTGGCCAGTTACACTAGCTGGTTAAAAAGTCACGACATTTCATAAAGTTTTTTTTTTTAATATGAAAAAAAGTCTTCACAGCTGACAGCAATTCAAGCAGTTCTATTTTTAAAGTTCATTCCCGCCCTAGGGTGGGGATGAAATTTGTATGAGTTATTCCTTCCCTGTGAAAGGAAAGCAGCATCTTCCACCCAATAGTCAGATCAAAATAACACTACTTTCCGAGTATGAGAAATGAAAAATGTATTTTATACTTAATGCATGCGAGAACTGGAAACGATACAACTACGGCGTTCTATGAAACACCAGCTTATAGATTCCTAAATTTTCATCAAAATATTTTTTTTTCATCAAAAGCAATTTAAAAAAAAAACTCATAAATTCATCCTAAAGCCAACGAAAACAACAGTATATTTTTCCGCGTTCACCTAATTCGGTGTGCATCGCGATGTAAAGCCGCGTGCACACAGGTCACTCTATCGTCGTTCTGGTTCATTAGGCCGCCGGCTGCGCGCGGGAGTGGGATTGAAGGGGAGAGGGGGGGGGGAATGGGGAAAAAGTTGTCAAAATCGGGGCACATGAGCCAATAAGCCAAATTGAATACCTCAGAGCCTTTCAGAGTAATTGGTTGACGGGCTTTTCTGTCGGCTAGGGATGTTACGCGTTTCGTAATAATTGCGTATTTACTGTAATGTCACTGTAAAATCACAGTGATCTATTACTTCCATGAAAATTACGCAAACAGAAGTTATTGTTGTAATTACAAAGATTAACATAAAAAAAAACTCATACTCATATAGTAAAAACATGATAATATGAAAAAAACTATTGAAAGTACCTATGTAGAAATACTTTTAGAACACTTTTTGCAAGTGATTGCAAATTACAAAATTACAAATTTTTCAAATAATTTTTCGGCTACGGCGGCGTAGCAAAATAATTTATTAAGTAATGTAAAAAATTACAGTTACACGCTTTTTTTATTATTAATATTTACAGTATTTCTTGCGGGAGAGTATACTTCCTCTTTACGTTTTGAAAAATGAGTCAAATTATCAATGTACGTATCATTGCCAACATTATATCAAACGCATCCCATCACTAGTAATGGTTTGGGACTCCTTCCACTCGCTCGTCGATTTGAATAGAAGAAGCTAACATTAAAAATATAGGGGCCAGTGAATAGCAAGGACAGCGCACGCATTCATTCGCTAAGTGAACTCCGCGATCGCGCACTGAAAAGCTCATCGTTTGCTATAACATGTATAAGTGGTAATAATATATTTTCTACATATGAGAGTCGTAAATGTAATGATAACGTATAATATCATAAAGTAAGAAACTCATCTCTTCGCTGATCCACTTCATTGCGTGTGTCATGTCGTTTCACTTTCGTGTTTAAGAAAGCACGTTGAAACCATACTGTTTAAATTAAACACGTACTGAAATTTAAAAACGGCAATTCGGCGTAAATAGATGCAGCAAAACAATGAAAAATAAGAAAATCAAATGTCTCATTACACTACATTAGCGAGCAAAAAGAAATTGACTTTAATTTACTGCAAACATAAACAAGTGAAGAAAATCTAGAACAAATTAAAAAATTTGTCTAGTAGAAAGGAATTAAAGTTGCCTCTCGACATTCCTGCCGGGAGGTAGTGTATTCCCGTTAGATCATTACCAATTATTATTTGGTTAACGAATCCTTTTAAAATCATTAGTAGGAAACTTAGTCCAGCAGTGGCCTATGTCCAGCAGTGGACTGATACAGGTTACTAACGGGTTACGGACATGATCTATATAATTTATATTTATTTCGTAATTTTAAATAATTTGTTAATTTAATTTTGAATTTACTTTAATTTATAGATTGTGTATTGTTTATTGTAATTAATTACTAAGAATTATTATTATTATTATCTCATTTTGCAGTGCCCTAACCGGGCTCATGTGTTAAGAACTATTATAATAACGATCATCTTATGTACTCACATGAAGCAATAAAGAACTATGAACTATGAACTACTTATTCATATTCAATTACAAAAACCTATTCACAGCGGGAACTTCGATTAGCGTAAGGTAAGGGAGAATACGGGTGATATCTAAGTTTTTTTTTTTTTGGATGGTACTATGGTATATTCGAAAAAAATAAGTTTAAAACTTTATAACCGTTTTTGAGTTATCTTTAATTTTTTTTCTTGTTCCTATCTACTTCGGACGACTTTGCAACTAATCCATGAAAAGGGTTCCCTGATGTAGCATGAAGCGTGGCCTATGACAATCACTGTGCAATCACCCCATCCATCAAAAGTAGCTCGTCCTGAACTAGACTACCAGCCCCCGTAGCACGCAGCCGCGATAAGTCCGCGATAGCCATCCCTTACCACATCTATCTGTCAGATTGCATGTCGATTTGACAGATGCGATATACCTATATTGGATATCGCGCAGTGGCATGCTACGGGGGCTGACCATTTAAAGCTCGGATAGAAAAATGTCGAAATGCGAGTAACCCGCTGGGGGACGGCGATAACGTGACAATAGGAATTTGCAGTTCGCGCCGACTGCCCGCCCCAACCTAATTACCACTCACCGCCACTGAAATAAAGTCCATAATTACATGACGACCTGCGCTAATTTCTTTTAAAATAATTTCCAAGAAAATTCACCTGTAATTCAGATTTTTATTACAGAAGAGCCATTTACGTGAGGAATATTTTATGATTTTTTATTGAATATTATGTCCACTTAAAAAATAAAGTGTTTTTTTAACATGAAATTAAACTACCAAGAATGTCAATAAAGCAAGCCATATGATAGGTACTCAATTTGTCTTCCGGGACAAATAATAATTAATTAGGCCCGATCAGGCTGCAGAACGAACAGCGGCAAGAAGCAGTTATGGTCGTGAGCTCGTGAGAGATTGAAGGAAAAAAAATGGTTTTTGTTTTACATGAGCGCCCGCAGGAAGAGTTGACAGTACTTATATTGCACCCTTACGAGGTACGAATTTCCTTCTGTTT
>JARACY010004868.1:0-24612 GCA_029255725.1 Scrobipalpa atriplicella | reverse complement strand
CCTAGCTAGAGATTGCGGATAGAAAGGACCGGGCTTTTATTTTCTACGCCCGTTTGAGACAGAGCCATCTCGTGACGTATTTGATAACTAATTAGCTGTAGAGTGACATCTAGTAGCAAGTAGCTTTACTACATGCTAATAAAACCCTGAGGAAATTCTGCTACTCCACGCAAGATGGCGCTGTAAAATGTTTGATTTGTTTTTTTTTTGGTGCATTATTGATTGGTGCAAAAGAATTAAACGCCATCCATCCTGTTGTACGTCCCGCCAAGGTCATGCACAATGCACAATGCACGACGAAAACGACAGTGAATTTATTACCTTGCTATCCAGCGAGCGAGCGCCGCCCCCACCATCGCGACCGTCCAGGGACGGACAGTGTTGAAGACAAAATAATACTTTGAAGACTAGGCTGCATGGGCTCAAGCTCTTTGCCTTCCCTTACATGGGAGTATAAAAAAAAATGTTTTAATTTTAAAACACACACAGTTTTAAAATCTAGTAAAATCAAAAGTAAAATATTAATTATTGCAAAAAGAACAAAAAGCAATGAATAACCAGTTAATTGAGAAAGTGATCAATTCTAACAATGAAAAATGCCCGATACTCATTTATCAAAACCCAGTTTTGGATCGAAATGTTGCGAGTGCACTTTCGAAGAGTTTCGTGAAGATCCTGAAGGTTTCTGGACAAAGTTCTAACATCAATAGCAATTTACGATATTCAGTACTTGAAAACATTCGAAGATTGTGTCAAGTTGAGCCTGAAAATCACTTGAAAGTTGATGAAAACTTTACAGAATTAATAACCGAAGTTTATCAGAGAAATATTGAACAATCAACAAGTTTTAGCTTGGACAATACAGACCAAATGTTGGATGCATTTTTATTAAGAAGACTTAAGTGTGTGGACACGGACCCTATCAGAAAATCACCAGCGAACCCTGAAATTGTATTAGCGCTAAGTAACTTGGATGAAAATCATACACAGGTTCCATCCAACGATGTTATTCACTGGGATAGTAATAACCACAAATGCTTGAATGTATTAAAGGATTTGTGGAACAGAACAGATATTAAAAACACTGCTGATCCTGAACTAGATGATATTTCTATTAAAATGAAATCAGAAATTGAAATGGTTTTATTAGAAAAGTGTTACGACATTTTAAAAAACAAGGATATTGACTTAGAAGTCTTATTTACATCAGAAAATTCACTCTTACATTTAATTAAAATTAGTTCAGTATCGCCAGAATGTTATCAAATATGTTACCGTATTTTGAATTATGTTTTTGTTAATAGTAATTTTGATAAACAAATTCTTAATTTCATCTCAACTTTTGTTAATTATGTGAAATTACATAGCCCTAACGTCTCTATTTCTAATTTATATACCAGTCATCTTTGCAATGTAGTTTTATTACTTGATGTGAATTTCAAAGATTTTCCAGAATCAACTAGAAAGATGTATACAGAAATGACTGTGGCACATTTAAAAACTTTGCATGGAATGTGTGAAAATGACCTAATACTAATATTATCTCATTTTCCTGATTGGTTTGATATCTATTTTAAACAAGAAGAAATACAATAAAAGACTGAAAATTTAAGACAAAGATTTTTATTGGAATATCACATTGGACCCTTAGTAAATTATACTTATAACGCTATGAGTTTTAATCCTAAATTAAGCTCGTTTGAAACAATATAACTTGATGAAAAGAAACTTGAAATCAACTTAAATATTACAACAGCAAAAAGAAACTACAACAACAATCAAACTTAGCCAAAACAAAAAGTAAAGAAATATTAAAACAAAATAATCAGAGTATCTAATCCAAAAGATCACTGGCTTGAAGACCAAAAAAGCCACTAGTATCAATATTATTGCCATCAAGAGTGGCCATGTTATGGCCAACATAGTTTTCATCATTGTAGTAGCTTGAATCCTTGCATAACGGTGCTTGAACAACTGGCGATGTTTCTCCAATATGGACCATCCAGCATAGGCCTGATTGCAGACTCCACAATGGTAAAGGCCTGGGCGAATCTGAAAATATTGGTTTTAAAAATTAAATTGTTTTTTTGAAGAAATTGTATGAACAATATTCAAAAAAATAATCAAAGAAATAATCTTTACCTCCCTGATAAATTCGTCTTTCAAAGATGTAATATTTAAGTTGATTTCAAGTTTCTTTTCTTTCATAATATTTGAACATCCTGGAATTACCTACTTTTACGCTTGCAAGCACGCCCGGCTACACACCCTCTGGGAAAATTCGTTTCCCTAGCTAGAGGGCCTAGCTAGAGATTGCGGATAGAAAGGACCGGGCTTTTATTTTCTACGCCCGTTTGAGACAGAGCCATCTCGTGACGTATTTGATAACTAATTAGCTGTAGAGTGACATCTAGTAGCAAGTAGCTTTACTACATGCTAATAAAACCCTGAGGAAATTCTGCTACTCCACGCAAGATGGCGCTGTAAAATGTTTGATTTGTTTTTTTTTTGGTGCATTATTGATTGGTGCAAAAGAATTAAACGCCATCCATCCTGTTGTACGTCCCGCCAAGGTCATGCACAATGCACAATGCACGACGAAAACGACAGTGAATTTATTACCTTGCTATCCAGCGAGCGAGCGCCGCCCCCACCATCGCGACCGTCCAGGGACGGACAGTGTTGAAGACAAAATAATACTTTGAAGACTAGGCTGCATGGGCTCAAGCTCTTTGCCTTCCCTTACATGGGAGTATAAAAAAAAATGTTTTAATTTAAAACACACACAGTTTTAAAATCTAGTAAAATCAAAAGTAAAATATTAATTATTGCAAAAAGAACAAAAAGCAATGAATAACCAGTTAATTGAGAAAGTGATCAATTCTAACAATGAAAAATGCCCGATACTCATTTATCAAAACCCAGTTTTGGATCGAAATGTTGCGAGTGCACTTTCGAAGAGTTTCGTGAAGATCCTGAAGGTTTCTGGACAAAGTTCTAACATCAATAGCAATTTACGATATTCAGTACTTGAAAACATTCGAAGATTGTGTCAAGTTGAGCCTGAAAATCACTTGAAAGTTGATGAAAACTTTACAGAATTAATAACCGAAGTTTATCAGAGAAATATTGAACAATCAACAAGTTTTAGCTTGGACAATACAGACCAAATGTTGGATGCATTTTTATTAAGAAGACTTAAGTGTGTGGACACGGACCCTATCAGAAAATCACCAGCGAACCCTGAAATTGTATTAGCGCTAAGTAACTTGGATGAAAATCATACACAGGTTCCATCCAACGATGTTATTCACTGGGATAGTAATAACCACAAATGCTTGAATGTATTAAAGGATTTGTGGAACAGAACAGATATTAAAAACACTGCTGATCCTGAACTAGATGATATTTCTATTAAAATGAAATCAGAAATTGAAATGGTTTTATTAGAAAAGTGTTACGACATTTTAAAAAACAAGGATATTGACTTAGAAGTCTTATTTACATCAGAAAATTCACTCTTACATTTAATTAAAATTAGTTCAGTATCGCCAGAATGTTATCAAATATGTTACCGTATTTTGAATTATGTTTTTGTTAATAGTAATTTTGATAAACAAATTCTTAATTTCATCTCAACTTTTGTTAATTATGTGAAATTACATAGCCCTAACGTCTCTATTTCTAATTTATATACCAGTCATCTTTGCAATGTAGTTTTATTACTTGATGTGAATTTCAAAGATTTTCCAGAATCAACTAGAAAGATGTATACAGAAATGACTGTGGCACATTTAAAAACTTTGCATGAATGTGTGAAAATGACCTAATACTAATATTATCTCATTTTCCTGATTGGTTTGATATCTATTTTAAACAAGAAGAAATACAATAAAAGACTGAAAATTTAAGACAAAGATTTTTATTGGAATATCACATTGGACCCTTAGTAAATTATACTTATAACGCTATGAGTTTTAATCCTAAATTAAGCTCGTTTGAAACAATATAACTTGATTGAAAAGAAACTTGAAATCAACTTAAATATTACATCTTTGAAAGACGAATTTATCAGGGAGGTAAAGATTATTTCTTTGATTATTTTTTTGAATATTGTTCATACAATTTCTTCAAAAAAACAATTTAATTTTTAAAACCAATATTTTCAGATTCGCCCAGGCCTTTACCATTGTGGAGTCTGCAATCAGGCCTATGCTGGATGGTCCATATTGGAGAAACATCGCCAGTTGTTCAAGCACCGTTATGCAAGGATTCAAGCTACTACAATGATTGAAAACTATGTTGGCCATAACATGGCCACTCTTGATGGCAATAATATTGATACTAGTGGCTTTTTTGGTCTTCAAGCCAGTGATCTTTTGGATTAGATACTCTGATTATTTTGTTTTAATATTTCTTTACTTTTTGTTTTGGCTAAGTTTGATTGTTGTTGTAGTTTCTTTTTGCTGTTGTAATATTTAAGTTGATTTCAAGTTTCTTTTCAATCAAGTTATATTGTTTCAAACGAGCTTAATTTAGGATTAAAACTCATAGCGTTATAAGTATAATTTACTAAGGGTCCAATGTGATATTCCAATAAAAATCTTTGTCTTAAATTTTCAGTCTTTTATTGTATTTCTTCTTGTTTAAAATAGATATCAAACCAATCAGGAAAATGAGATAATATTAGTATTAGGTCATTTTCACACATTCCATGCAAAGTTTTTAAATGTGCCACAGTCATTTCTGTATACATCTTTCTAGTTGATTCTGGAAAATCTTTGAAATTCACATCAAGTAATAAAACTACATTGCAAAGATGACTGGTATATAAATTAGAAATAGAGACGTTAGGGCTATGTAATTTCACATAATTAACAAAAGTTGAGATGAAATTAAGAATTTGTTTATCAAAATTACTATTAACAAAAACATAATTCAAAATACGGTAACATATTTGATAACATTCTGGCGATACTGAACTAATTTTAATTAAATGTAAGAGTGAATTTTCTGATGTAAATAAGACTTCTAAGTCAATATCCTTGTTTTTTAAAATGTCGTAACACTTTTCTAATAAAACCATTTCAATTTCTGATTTCATTTTAATAGAAATATCATCTAGTTCAGGATCAGCAGTGTTTTTAATATCTGTTCTGTTCCACAAATCCTTTAATACATTCAAGCATTTGTGGTTATTACTATCCCAGTGAATAACATCGTTGGATGGAACCTGTGTATGATTTTCATCCAAGTTACTTAGCGCTAATACAATTTCAGGGTTCGCTGGTGATTTTCTGATAGGGTCCGTGTCCACACACTTAAGTCTTCTTAATAAAAATGCATCCAACATTTGGTCTGTATTGTCCAAGCTAAAACTTGTTGATTGTTCAATATTTCTCTGATAAACTTCGGTTATTAATTCTGTAAAGTTTTCATCAACTTTCAAGTGATTTTCAGGCTCAACTTGACACAATCTTCGAATGTTTTCAAGTACTGAATATCGTAAATTGCTATTGATGTTAGAACTTTGTCCAGAAACCTTCAGGATCTTCACGAAACTCTTCGAAAGTGCACTCGCAACATTTCGATCCAAAACTGGGTTTTGATAAATGAGTATCGGGCATTTTTCATTGTTAGAATTGATCACTTTCTCAATTAACTGGTTATTCATTGCTTTTTGTTCTTTTTGCAATAATTAATATTTTACTTTTGATTTTACTAGATTTTAAAACTGTGTGTGTTTTAAAATTAAAACATTTTTTTTTATACTCCCATGTAAGGGAAGGCAAAGAGCTTGAGCCCATGCAGCCTAGTCTTCAAAGTATTATTTTGTCTTCAACACTGTCCGTCCCTGGACGGTCGCGATGGTGGGGGCGGCGCTCGCTCGCTGGATAGCAAGGTAATAAATTCACTGTCGTTTTCGTCGTGCATTGTGCATTGTGCATGACCTTGGCGGGACGTACAACAGGATGGATGGCGTTTAATTCTTTTGCACCAATCAATAATGCACCAAAAAAAAAACAAATCAAACATTTTACAGCGCCATCTTGCGTGGAGTAGCAGAATTTCCTCAGGGTTTTATTAGCATGTAGTAAAGCTACTTGCTACTAGATGTCACTCTACAGCTAATTAGTTATCAAATACGTCACGAGATGGCTCTGTCTCAAACGGGCGTAGAAAATAAAAGCCCGGTCCTTTCTATCCGCAATCTCTAGCTAGGCCCTCTAGCTAGGGAAACGAATTTTCCCAGAGGGTGTGTAGCCGGGCGTGCTTGCAAGCGTAAAAGTAGGTAATTCCAGGATGTTCAAATATTATGAAAGAAAAGAAGATTTACAATACATGTACCTAGGTACATTTCCTGTAAGAATTGCTTTGTGAAAAACGTTCAGTTTCGTTAAGTCAAGAGCAAGAGACCACTCAAGAGAAGAGAGACCTATCGCAAATTATACTTAAATAGAATCCCAGGAGTAAAAAAATAGCTGACCATATTTTAGGGTGTGATTCTGCCCATGATACTTACAACAACTTACCCGAAGGAACATAGGTCGAAATATGAAAAAAAATATCACACCCTCTATACCTACTTACAATTAAGAAAAGGAAGGAATCTTTAAGCTAATAATAGCTTAAAGAGTAGTCTTACTTTATAGAACAAAGAAGAAGAACAAAATGGACAGGTACTACGAATTGATGAACGGAAATAATATTTAATTTGATTTTCCTAACTCGTACCTACACGCATGTACGAGTTAATGAGGTCACAGAGCAGGGGCTTTTTTAAATAATCTATAATTTCACAAAATTACATTTTGATATAGGTACATACCTACTTAACTTACATTTCGTAGCCGTTAGGATACGAGAACATCAACAGAACAGATTAACATAACAACCCACACAATACACATAGCTGCCCTAGGACATTGAAAACTGTAGTTTTATGTTTTAGGCCAGGACTACCCGATTGAGGGAGTTAATTAAAATGCAGCAAAAAGCTTAAACAAACAGTGCCTTTACGCCGCCGCCGCTGTTGAAACATGTCGTTACACCCGCAATGAGCATGAGTGCCGACAAAGCGCGTGTTCACATGTGAGACCCATTGGGGGCAATTCGTGTGGGCACATAATCACCAAATCTTAACTAAACTGGTCACCTGTCATTTTCTATCCTGAGAGGGAAGAAATGGCAATAATTATAGTTAAGATTTAGTTAAGTTCTCTATGAATCGATAGCAATGTGTACTAGTGACAGATACCTAACATGTATACTGAAAACCCTTATCATCTTTTCATATCTGTGCGTCAGGATCTTAAGTATCTTCTAAACTAAGCAAAATCAAAAAGTAAATTATTAAGTAGTAAATTATTGTAATATTTATTAAAACCCCTTCCATATATAGCAAAATAAGTTTAAAAAATTTGTATACCCTGACCACGAATTAAAAAGAGAGGAATCATAGAGAAGAGCTTTTAGAAAGTCCATAAGTCAGTTTTCTCCCATTTGCTAGGGAATAGCTTCATTATTTAAAAAAAACAAAGCGTACATTCACTCTTTTCGATCCTCAAGTTCGTAGCGGCCAGCAATTTCTCCAAACGACATTAATGACCATTAACGACCTCTGCATGAGGTCTTTAAAGTACACACTAGTATAGTATGGATTAGGTGTTTTTAAGTTCACGTTATAAATTTTAATGACCATTAACGACCTCTGCATGAGGTCTTTAAAGTACACACTAGTATAGTATGGATTAGGTGTTTTTAAGTTCACGTTATAAATTTTTTAAAGGCTGAATGCGCAAATAAAAAAAAAATAGTATGAATGAATGAATGGATTCTAATTTTGAATTTTACAATATTATGGAAGAATTGCAAGTTTAATGTTTATTTTTATGTTTATTGATATTGTTTCTTCGCAAATAAGAGAAAAGTACTGTACTAATCTCAGCCAAAATTGCAATGTATGGTCTCGTTTACATTGGAAGGCCTCGACTGCGTCTCGGCCTTCCAAATTTACTCGACCATACATTGCTTTATTTTTGGCTTCTAAAGTAATGTACTATTAATTCGTGATCAGGGTATATATTCCCATTCCCACACACTCAGACGGAAAACAGCAAATTGCATGACGCGCGTGGTCTCGTAGGGAGACGGGTGTTTGCAGTTCGCAAAGTCCACCTCGTTGTGAATAGGTACTATCGCCTGACTTATTAAATAACTGTTTAATTAAATAATAAATGTTTTTTATTCTTAATCTTAGAGTAACACGGGCCTTCCATGCTCTAACTAAGTTCTTACTTATCCAAAGAAGGCCTGTGATATCATTTCCCGGGCGGGTTACTAAAACAAGGAGCTATCTCCATCCATGGCCATCTCAAAATTTTAATACAAAAGACATCAACGCGCGCACATGTCACCATACTCGTAACATGTCACAACGCATCAATATGGTATCAATCTAAAACACATGACATGCCAAGATGACATGTGAAGGAGGCCTAACGAGCGAGTGAGACGCCAAACAACTGTCTCAGGGGCGGGGCCTTCGCCGGCGAACCCACGTACTTAGACGCCGTGAGCCCCCTGTGAGGTCCAAGTAATTTATTAAGGCCTCCATTCGGGCCCCACAGATACACACTTTCGAAACAACCCATTCAAAAACACCGATGAATTATTATTAAGACACATCCGTAGATCCGTGCTCTTTCCACGTCTAACTGTGTAAATTAATGATAATTAAGATATCCGAAACGTCCATTATTGTTCTAGAGAGATCTCATTTTTGGGGATTTATAAACTCAGTTTGGGCTTCGACTTTCTCCTAAGTTATTGTGCACGTTTTGTTGGGTGGATACGCTGCTTAACTTTAACATGATTTTTGTAATAACGGTGACTTTTTACTAGTAGTTCTTCAAGCCTCGCCTGCTGTCTTACAATTTTCCAGGTTATTTCAGGAATGGATAGGGGTGTTTTATTGCTATAGAGGGGGCATAAGTAGGTGTAACGCGTTCTAAATAAATAGCTATACTTACGTACACTGAAACTCTTAGGCTCGTATTTATAAAGCGATCTCAAGATTGAGCGCAATATTAAGTATGGATTTGACAGGCTGTTTTGTACTGAAATGACATTTTTGATACAAACTCAAACTCGCTGTCACTCTTGAGAGCTGATTATAAATACGGGCCTTAGATAAGTACTTCTACTGATATGATGACTCTTATAGCATGAACAGGAAGAATTCCTAACAACTCAGAAATTGTTTACCGGGTGTAAGGGACAGCGTCCCGAAAGGTGATAGGGATAATACGCTATTTGACTACTAGTCAAATCAGCAACTTTTTATGAAATGTCAAAAACGCTTTTTTGTATGAAAATACTGGCTTGTGACGTCACTGGCTTGTAAATATTGACTACTCAAATCAATAACTTCTATATTTTTAACTCGATTATTAAATCTAAATGTGCACACAGAAGAGTAAATGGAGGTAGCAGCGACTTTCTATAATCAGTGGGCCCACAGTTTTTTTAGCCATCAGTTTTAAGTTTAAACGTTTTGAATTTTTTTAGCCACCCAGTCAACATCCCTATTGCTCTACTCAGTCAACGAAATTAAACATTTTTTCATAAAGCAAATGAAAAGGCTTCCACGTTTTGTATAGAAATGTAAAGAGAATATCATTTCCTGAAAGAATCTCCCTGTAAAAGTTGTTCAGTTTCGTTGACTGAGCAACCCCTATCAGTTTGCGGGAAGCTGTCCTCTACACCGTTGCTTACACCCCACAGCCCCACCACCCCGAATACTTATTTTAAAGTAGAGAATTGAGTTGAAAAATTACACTACTCACTAGACTTTACATTTCTCTAAGTTTACTAATTTACGACCTATTTGCAACTTCTAATCAAGATAAGTTTATTTAAAAAAATAACAATGAAAAAACAATACTTAGATATAAATTTGTTTGTCTGACTGTCCGTAACCCGTTATAATGTTTTTATTTGCTCAAAGCATGATGTACAAACATTGCCCTATATTTACTTAGCACAGTCGGGTAATAAAGTGGTCGTTGGGTACACGACTTCCCCGTTGGTGGTATAAAACGTTGTATAAAACAGTCGTATAAGACTCACAGACCTTCGCCATTGGGCCAGCGGCATTTGATTGATCACACATTTGGTAGTACTGTTAGGGTTGTCGGAAGACAATTGTCTTCTTTGCTTTTTACCCTTATTTGGCGTCGGCTTTTCAGCTCGTTCGTTCTGGAGCCACGACAGGACAGTCTGTATTTTCAACTGAGCCCGTTCCTTCTTCTTCTTCTTTGCGAACAAACTTCATACATCTTACGGTAAATGTCATACATATTTTTAGTCTAGTGTGCAGCTACGCGAACAGCTTCATCGGTGGCTCTCCAAATGTCTTCCAGCAGCTTTCAGGGCACGCTGGGCACGTGGACCGCATGTGCCACATGCGCTTTGGGGAGACACCACAAGTACAACTGGGATTGTCGGAGTAACCCCATCGCATTAGGTTCTCCTTGTAGCGGCTACCTGAGTTCGGAGCCGGTTCAGTGACTTCCAAGTTCTTTTCTGGAGGAAGGTGTTCATCTTGGGGTTACATAGGTACGATTCGACAGATAGTCATCTTACAGATAGTCATCTATTGTTTTTGTCGTTGCAGGAATTTTCAACAACGTTTGACCTTGTACAGCCCTACTTACGTCTACTTTCCTATCTCTACGTGACCGCCCGCCCAATGTGCATGCGCGTCTACTTACCACGTAGACATTAAACAAAAGAAGTGCGCGCGTCGTTGTCGTGGAAAGCGTGCGAAAGGTGAATTTCGTGCGCGTGAGCATACGTGACGTCACGCAATGGGCCCCATGCCCATCAGCAAGGTCGCCATCTGTGGTTGCAATTGAGGAGTACCTACTGATTGACATGACGACTCTTTTCTGACGAAATCAGATGCGTGTCAATGAGTTTTTATATAGGGTGTCAAAGCGCATATTATTAGTAGTAAAGTAAATATTGTTTAGAGTAAAAGTTGATGTAGATTCTTCCCTAAAAGATTATCCAATGACTTTCAGAACACCCTGTATAAATAACAAAATAACAGTTATTATTCGTGAGGTGACACCATCAATGATGCGTAGGTTAATATTTTGTGTAGCCTTGTGAAAATAATTATGTAGGTACACGCATCAGACATAAATGCAATTAGATTGTTAATGCGAATTGAGCTGTGATATTGATACATACATACATACATAAAATAACGCCTCCATCCCTAATTGAATAGGCAGAGCAAAAATTACCCAAAGGTCATTGCGCCACGTCTGACAAATTTTTAGGGTTATTTCAAAAGATTATGTTTATTAATAGTGCCATATGTAGGACTGAAACCCTCGAATCCCTTAGCTCGTTTCTATTTCTACAGCTTGCCTGGAAGGAGATGCAGCTGGCACGTTCTATGTTTTTCTATCACTCCCAGTCCAGCATGGAAGAATGTGATATTGATATCATTTTAGTTAACAGTGTTTTTTTTTGGCTTTTCCATACAAATTGTCTGTTCAAGGTGAATTTTGTATGGAAAAATAAAATAAATTCTGTAAGAATTTTCTGGTGAAAGTTGTCCAGTTTCGTTGCCTGAGCAACCTATTTCAGTTTCTGGTACGCTGTCCCTTACACCCGGTATATTCAGTGCTAAATACCGCGGTGATATTATTATGCAGTAAATAACGGCAGGAGCGCGGCGTTTGCGATTTATTATCGGTTTTAAACGCGCGCCGTAATCGCGTAAAAAATGAGTCTCATATTGGTGGCGATTCCCGCGACGACCCTGTTAGGGTTAGGAGATGGGAAAACACTGGAGGAGCTTACAACGTATAATATTAATTAAAATATATTTTCAAAAATAGTTCATTGGGAAAGAGGTAATGAATGAGTGACTTTTTTAACTTAACTTTTTTTTACATTAATTATACAATAATTTAGTGCTTATTTTTATTAGCCCCCCGCGCTCGTAAGTAATATGTGCCTAAGTACAGTTTCTATTTAGGTAGGTAGGTACTTATATTATTACTAATTTTGAAATCATATTCAGAAAAAAGAAATATCTACCGCTGGCATTCGCGGTAGAGTTTCACAGAAAAATTTCTCTGCTGACACTCCTGAGCCATTATGTTTTATGAGATGAGTGAGTCCTTTCTTATGAATTTGAATTTCATTCATTCATTTCTTTCATTTCAATACCGCGTTTTGCCTATGGTAAACCCGCAGAACGATATATTTTTTCTTTGTTTTCAATTTTTTATATTCTAAAAAGAAATATTATTTCAACGTATTTTCTTTACTCTTGTACAAATTTCCCATCCTCCAGCCTCAAGTCTCGTTATGGACCACCACCATACTCGTCTCCTCTCTGGGTGGCCAAAAGCGCCATGTGACCGACCGTACCGAACAATATCAACCTTATCACCAAGCAATAAGAGCCACGGACATGAGCAATTTTACAATTTTACCCGTCGACGGCCTAAGAAATGATCTATTGAATGAACTATTATTTCCATACATTACTGGAATCATTCGTTCGTTGGATTGGTTTTCTACGATTAAGTTTCGTGACTCGTTCTTTTCGAGATTGATCGATTTATTCAATATCTGATAAATTAGATAATTGCATTGAGCTACCGAAGTTTAGAAATGCTTCAAAGATTGAGTTGAATAAGGCTCTATCACAATATAATAATAGAGATCCTAGGCAGTACCCTCACCTACCGCATAAGATGCACACGAGCACCAATAAGCAGGAACCTCTACATTATGTAGATAGAGGGTGTTATTTTTTTTTTTTACTTGAAATGGGTGTGTTCTTGACTCTAGACACGAGGTCAGGGATGACCGTGACAGAGTCGACGATGGAGCGAGCACACCCAGAAGATGCCTTTGGCAGTCTCACGTACCGACGGAACACAGCAAGCTGTTTGGCGCCGGGCTCCGATGAGAGGGTGGTCGCGAGCCTTATCAGTACCAAACAAATTGACCTTCCTGACAATAATCTAATCGGGCACCAATTCGCCTGACAAGGTGTGGAAGGGACATAATACGGGGTGTAAGGGACAGCTTCCCGCAAACTGATAGGGGTTGCTCGTAGGTTTCTCAGTCAACGAAACTGAACAACTTACGTCAGTATTCATATGTATGAAAAAGCCAATTTCTTTTTAATTTCCTGAATAAATCTGGTGAAAATTGTTCAGTTTTGTTGACTCAGCAACCTCTATCAGTTTTCGGGAAGCTGTCCCTACACTCGGTATAGTAGTGGATAGCTGTATCCAGTAGTGAATTATTCTGGCTGATAATAGGGTTTGCAATACTTTGCATATTATTGACTATTTCGTGGTGATTTTTTTATTTCCTGAAAGAATTTCCTTGTGAAAGTTTTTCAGTTTCATTGACCGAGCACGTACAAGAGCAACCCCTTTGCGGTAGGCGGTCCCTTACACCCTTATTTAGTGATCAGTAATTTTAAACGAAAAAAAAAAAAAAACCTTCCATACAACTAAATGCTGGCACATTTTAGTGTGGGAGGTCATTTCTTTTTTTCGTATTTCGATATAAATGTTCCTTAGGGAAAGTTGTTCAGTTTCATAGGCAGGTTTACAAACTTTCGGGTGCATAGGTATACCCTTTCTTTTACATCCTGTATATAAGTTAAATGTGAATCCATACTGGGTGGCCGCTATAGGGCGCTTTTCCACTAGACGGCACGTCAAAGGCAACGGCGACGGCACGGCGACGATCACGTGACAATATCTATGGGAATCGATGACATGCCGTGACGGTGCCGTGCCGGCAAGTGGAAAAGCGTGTCATATAATTTCATTGATTTTCATACATTATCTCATCTACGATATCGTCGACGGTACCGTGCCGTCGCCGTTGCCGTTGACGTGCCGTCTAAAAGCGCCCATACTCGTGGCTCCGCCCGACTTCGCTCGTGCGGGTAATCACGCCCAAACAATGATGAATTCTGCTACGACCATCGGCCGACAGATTCGTATTTAATTGGGTATCGTTCTATTGTACTGTACTATTAAAAGCAATATGAAGTATGCCTTTGGGAGCAGTGAAATTATTTATACTTAGGTATAGAAAGCAGTTTTGAAAGATAATTAACAATAAGACCTTAAAAATTCTTTCACCAGAAGGTAAATTAAGGCTCGTATTTATAAAGCGATCTCAAGATTGAGAGCAATATTGAGTATGGATTTGATAGATCGATATCTGATACGAACTCAAGCTCGATGTCACTCTTGAGAGCTGATTATAAATACGGGCCTAAGACACCGGGATGACGGACGGTGGACCAAAGCAATCACGGACACGGAGTGGTGGCCAATAGAAGCAACAAGGCCAGTGGGTAGACCACCAGCTCGATGGTCCGCCGACATCGTCAAATTCTATCACAAAATTATATCACACTTTGCCGTCCGGCAATTATACTGGGTATTAGGTACATATTCCTGCAAACTGATAGAGGTTGCTCAATCCTACGGCTCAATCAATGAAACTGAACATCTTACAAAGAAATTCTTTCGGGGAATCAAAAGCCCATTACAAAATTTCTGATCGGTTTGGTTATCTTGTATATTCGTTTCCTGAAATAATCTGCTGGTGAAAGTTGTTCAGTTTCGTTGACTGAGCAACCCCTATTAGTTTTCGGTAAGCTGTCCCGTCCCTCATACCCGGTATATTCTGTGCCGGCATTCGATTTTCGAATGAACCTGTCAGGGCTATAAAGAACGGGTTTCCCGCATTACGTGTGTTAATAATTTCATCTGAGTAATTGGGCGGCGGCGAAGCAAACGCAAGCGCATCGTGTGCGGTGCGGTACCAACCAAGGAAGGGCGCGCGGCCTAAATCGACGTAGAGAAGGGACGGCCCTAAAATTAGTCGAAGCTAGTATTCAATACTAGGTAAAATTGGATATGTTTTTAAAGAAATGAGCTTGTGCTGTACCACGCAGAAAGGGCATGAGTACCGAAACTGAAGTAGGGATGGGGCAGTCAATCAAACCTAGTTTACTAATACTAGGTCAAAGTAGAATCTATACTGCTATCCTCACTCGAGATGGAAAATGACGGGTATGGTTTTATTTTATTTAAATCTTGTTTACGCCGAATTGTGGCCACTGACACACAAATATAATTAAAGCTTGTCATTGTCATTGATTTTTTGATAAATTATTATATCACAGTTGAATTTGAAAGTTAAAAACAGATTTTTTTCTGTAAAGGTGCCGGTATACTTCACAGTCGATCCCATCTCTACGTGAAGGTCTGTATCATCTTCAAGGTATTTACTGCGCCTGCGCATGCGATTCGACAGTTTTGTTATTAAAACAAATAACTAAGCAGACGCATCCGACTTTCGGAAACGTTATTTCTTCATTGATACTAACATTATAAAAAGTCTGTCTGTCTGTTTCTTTGTGGCTCTTTCACGCCCACACGGCCGAACGGATTTTGATAAAATTTGTCAGGATGTAAGAGGACATACCTACTTACCTACTTACGTTACATTTTACCTCGGGAAAATGTCTCATTAGTACAGTAATGACATTAATAACATTAATACAGTAGGTATTTAAGTACCCTTCAAACAATTGCGCCTAAACGGCTGATTTGCCTATCCGACGCTATGACGTACAATAACAAAATAGTCTATTTTTTACACCTAACCTTATTCCCACGGCAAAATTCACTAAGCCGCGGGTAAAACCGCGTGCATAAGCTAGTAAAGTACCTATACAAGAAGTAGTTTCGTGTAATAACTTTATTCTTGCACTTTCACAGAGTTCTGGCGATTAAACTGAGAATAATAACTTTACTTTTTATGGTTATTTACGAAAATATTGTAATTTACTCAATTCGTGTTTTCAAACACCATACGTAGCGAGGGATGGGCGGTGGGTTAAAACCCAATCTGCCCAACAGGGTTAAAACCCGACAAAGAGGGTTAAAACCCGTTTCTGCCCATTAATGCCCAATGCGTCCGGGCAGACTTATTTATTTCTTAGTAATATAGAGAGCGGAGAAATAAGTATGAGCTCACATTATTTTACTGATATTAGAACTTATATTTAAACGAACTTTATCTTGCAATTTTACAGCTTTTCTTCTGCAGAATAGTAAAGTTTCTTCCCTAAGAAGTCATAATCGTCACTTTAACATCTTGACATCTTTTCATTAATGTTTTGAGCTGATCCCTCACTTGCTCCAATATCACGACAATGGCTGTCATCATCCAATTCCCAGCATTCCTCAAATCAATCACCTCCAACCAGCTATAAGCCCCCTTCCCCCCTCCGGACCTGCGCCCGCGACGATGCTGGCGGTCGCTCATTTAGAAACGTAATAAACCCCTTTTTGACATATCCGTGGCAAAATCCCTAACTGATATGACCCTTTGCTCCGTTAAGGTGTTAAGAAAACTCTCGCGGGTCGTTCAAAATCCAGCCTTATCGGATAGTGATAGTGTCGGGATTTGGGCGGGAGAGCGGGATCGTTTATTAGAGTACAAAGGTGCCGCCTGCCGCGGCGGCGCCTTTGAAGATGCCGCCTGTAATTACGCAAGGCGAGTGTTCGGCCGACGCAACGCGGATCGAAGGACTCCTAGGATGTCGGAGTTATGATTTCAAATTGATATAAACCGAACACAAGGGTTGTGTTGTGATGGTTACCACTAAAAATGCGGTCGCAAAAAATCCTTTTATGATGCTTAATGCACAGATTGATTCAACTCGTAATGTTTCGACTTGTAGAGTCTGAGATAGGAATTCTTATGCTCGTCCGCATCGCTCTAATATTAAAATAAATAGAATTGTTCGCAGCAAAAAGTAAAACAATTTACCTACTACCTTGGTTTTCTATTTTAGTAAACTCGATAATAACTAATTAAATTATCAAAAATTGAGTAGGTATATTTGAATGGATTTTATTAGCTCTACCTACAAAATTTCAAAAAACTTAACACGTCTCTATATTTCTCTTTCATGATGACTTTTTTGTAGCAAAAGTAATTGATTTTAAATCAGCTCGGACTCGGCCTCTAGGTACCTACATCACCTCTAGCACATGTTAACAACTTCCTAAATAAGTATTCACAACAACTCATAACTTAAACGCATAAATTTTTATAGATATTCCCACCCATGAGTTAACCTTAATCAGCTTAACGTGATATCCGTTAGGCGGAAGCCACGTCTTTTTCGCATGCGCGAATTTTCTTGCGTCAAAACTGGCGGCGCGTCTTGCGAAAAAAACAAACGTATGGGAATGTATGGGAGAGGCCACGTCTTTCGGAGAGAGGCCACGTGTTTCGGCGTCCGGCGGTGCGAATTGCGAATGTCAAAAAAATCGCCCGTGCGTCTGCCAAACATCTGCCAAATCAGTACGGTTTTAGGGCTGCCACTTGTATAATTTTAGTTTTTTTTATCTCGTCACGGAAAACGGACGATTTTTTACTAACTTAATAATAGTTAGTAGATATGTTACGCACAATCCCCGAAATCACTCATTGGCCGGAAAAAAAAGGATCATTTCGCGGATTGGCAAATGCAAAGCGCACAATCCCCGAAATGTCCTTTTATTTCGGCCATTGAGCGTTCTAAAACGATCATTGATGATCATTCCGCGGACTGGCAAACGCAAACCAGCCAATGTAAAACGACCAATCCGCGGAGTGGTATTGACAAAATGCCAGACCCCGAACTACATTTAAAAAAAAACGATGTCATGGGCCGTCGGGTCAACATGGATCATGTCTGCGGGGATGAGTTGTCAGTGCGGGGTTAAGTTATCAGTGCGGGATGAGTTATCAGAACGGGGATGAGTTGTCAGTGTGGGATAAATTGTCAGCGCGGGATGAGTTGTCAGTAGGGAATGAGTTGACAGTGCGGGGATGATTTATATGTGCGGGATGAGTTGTCAGTGGGGGATAAGTTGTCAGTGTCAGACAACTTATGATGCGCTGACAATTTATCCCGCACCGACAACTTATCGCGCTCTGACAACTCATCCCCGCCCAGACAACTCATCCCACACTGACAATTCACCCCGCACTGACAACTCACCCCGCACCGTACTGATAACTCTTCCCCGCACTGACAACTCATCTCCGCCGACACGATCCATGTTGACCCGACGACCCATGACAGCGTTTTTTTTATTTAGTTCGGTATCTGGCATTTCTTCTATGCCATTTCGCGGTGTGGTTGAATCAAAAACTGCTCACTTCGCGGGCTGGCATTTCATCAGTACCACTCCGCGGATTGGTCGTTTTACATACCTGCCAAACCCCGAATTCGGCAATTGGCTTTTTCGTGTTTGCCAGTCCGCGAATGGTTGCTTCAAAACGTCTGTTGTAAGATTTTTCTCTATAGAGCAATGGTAGCAATTCGTGGTTAACTAATAAGTCCAAACCTGTCACTTTCTATCATGAGGGAAGAGTACGGGATGGCAATAATTTTAGTTGAGATTTAGTTAAGTCGTGATGGTTACGAATCGGGCCCATTGTCTGTATCAGGTTCTTTGTTTACTTTTATTAGGATGTTATTTGTGTGCAATAATAAATGATTAAATACCTATATACAACATGTAACAGAAAGGGTATATGCATCGTGAAATGTGTGAATCTACCCATGAAACTGAACAACTTTCCCTAAGGAACATAGGTCGAAATCGGAAAAAAAAAATTTGACCTTCCATACTAAATGTGCAGACAGCTGATGCATTTTGTATGGAAGGTCAATTTTTTTCTTCGTTTTTTAACCTATGTTCCTTAGGGAAAGTTGTTCAGTTTCATGGGTAGATTCACACATTTCTCGATGCATATACCCTTTCTGTTACACGTTGTATATTTTTAATCCGACTTTTGCACCGTGATACTCAGAATAAAACCTCCTTGTACTGGGTAGTTCCCCTGATTGACGGAAATTTCTGTCAATGTTCCGCGATAAAAACATTACATTAGAATAATTTTACAGCTACAAGCTTTTTAATGTGAATATAGTAGGTATATAGCTTTTTGGATGTGGGTCACTTAGTATATTTTTTTCAAATGTTTAAGTTTTTATGTAATAAATAGTTAAAAATTTCCGTCATATAATTTCAGTTGGAGAACTACTAAGCTGTGATAAGATTGCAAAATATTTTCACCTGGCAGCCCTGACATGTTTTGACCATGAGTCCGTGCCAAATAACTTTGCGCGTGAAGAAAAATGGAACTAATTTTTCCAGTCTCCAAAGTGTCATGTTCTAAAGACACTAGCGCCATACATTACCGCAAAGTTATCTGGCACGGACATGGACAATATGTTAACAGGACTGAGCTCCGGCAACAAGAAAATGTGCCGTGCGAGATAGCTAGATGTGAACTCTCTGTCCCTTTTGAATAAAGGAGACCGTTCCAAAAGTTCCAAAACCGTATACCGGGGTAATATCCTATGGTGCACTGCACTTATTACCGTAATTCTGCGAGCAGTGGACCACCAATCAGACGTCAGAAAAACAGCAGTAACAAAAAAAATATATTTGAAGACTTTCGCGCTTTGCACGCATTATAAATCAAACACATACGTGCTTTGATACCCCTGTTTAACAGTTATAATGGCCCCGATTCGTAACTATCCCGACTTAGCTAAATCTCAACTAAAATTATTGCCATCCGGTTCTGTTCTCTCATGGTAGAAAATGACAGGTATGGACTTATATTAGTTAAGTCGCGTATTTTGCAACCATGAATTGCTACCAATGTTGAACTTGAGTTATCGCCTAAATTAAAAAATAATACTGAAACTCTCGAATTCCTTAGCTGGTTTTTAAAGTATATACCTACCCAGGAGGAGATGCGGCTGGCACATTCAATGTTTGTTTGTTTGTTTGTTTAAAACCGTATACTGGGGTAATATCGTATGATGCACTGCACTTATTATCGTTATTAGGTAATTAAAATTTATTTTTCTGGTATATTTCAAATTCTGCTAGCGGTGTGTTATTGCATGCAAGTCGTTTTTAAAAATAAACGAATTTTGATTTGAAGTTGCTCAAGCTTATTTAAAAGCTCATCTGCGGCGATATATAGCGGGAGTTGGCGTTATCTAAAATAGGAAAGAGTAAAGTTTAAGAAAGAGATAGTAGAAAGATTGATAATCAAAAATGTTGACTAAACAATATTTTGTTTTATTTGTTACTGAGCCTTAGCCATACGGTTACGGAACAGTCTCCCCTAGTTGCTTTTATTTATTTTTATGTATGATAGTTGCTTTTAAGTATGTTTTTTACTTATGAAATGAACGATTACAAAGGGACAAAGAAATCACGTATCTCGTTCGATACGAGTTCTATCTCACTCGACTCGTTTTTCATATGATAGCTCTGGCAGACCATATTGAATATTAAATACAAGTTCATAGGGCGTTACCTACACCCTATGAACTTATATTAGAATGTCAATTTTTTATACCTAGTGCTCAGTCCTGTTACTAGCAATAAGTCCATGGTTTTGACATGGCATATATTAGACATATATTGACATTACGTGACATGTTTACATAAATTCGCGCATTTGGTCGCGGCTTCTTAGTACAGGAGTCAACCTAGCGATAAATGATGACCATCGAAACAGATGAAACGTATGCATGGAGTGTGGCAAACCTTAATGAAAACTTATCAAACGTCTACCAATCGAAATATAATCGAAATAAAAAAGTATATAGTTCGTAAATAATGTCTCCTTCATTTTGTATGTGTTCCAATTATGTACATCAAAAAGTTAAATTGGTAATCTACTGGATTACAAACAATAAATAGGTATTGTTTTGCTGTACAGGCATCATTAATTCAAAATGGTATCATTTATTTAATATTATCAAAACTTTAGACAAGTGTATCGGCATCATGCTCTTGGTCTATATTGGTCATGGCCTGTCAATTTAGACGCCGCCGCAGAAACAGACGCCAAAACAGACGCAAAAGTTGCCGCAGAATCAGACGCGCAAAGACGTGGCTTCCCTGTTAAGATTAACCATTTTTTTAATAGAAGAAATACATTTTTTAATTTCATTTTTTTTCCGAATTTTAGTGTCAATCTTATTTTTGTAGCAATAAAAATCGGCTTATTCTGATCTTAGTTCCGATATAAAATGTGATTATTTGCAATTCTATTTATGATTTATGTTCTATGAGTAGGTATTTTATAGCAATTGAAACTATGGCTGTACTTTATGACCGCACATAAAATTGTATAGGTATGTTAGTAGAGTCATGAAAACCACGGTTTTGGAATTTTTATGGATTGCAATATTTTGATGGTAGGTAAGTTTGTGTTTTATTTGCTAGAGCGTTGGTTGTAGCTAGTCTTTATACTAGGTACTAGTTAGAATTTGGTAAATGGTTTATTTATTTTGGAAGTAGTTAACTTAACAATGTTTTTTTTTTTTAATTTAAAATTTTAAAGTATTGACGTTTGTTTTGAAAAAAATCAGAGTCTGTTATAATTTTTAATTTAAGGCTTATAAATTATGTTATAATAAGTATGATCGCATGTAATGTAACACGGTCACTCAATACTTAGCTATTATACGTAGGTAGGTACTATTTATATGTAACCATTTTTACTATCTGAATTTCAGCACCTCAAACGAGAACTCCTCATCACCTTCCTTCTCATTCACCTTGTCTACCTTCAATACCCCCCCATGATGTACCCTCGACCGCTGTACTACCCGGCACCCGTGGTCCCTCCACCGCCACCCATACCTTACCCGTCACCTATCAACATGATGGGCATCATGGAGCCTATAGCGGTTCCTACCACCAATAGATGGACGACCACTGAAGAATATACTGCTACCCACACCTCCAGAAGAAGTAGACTTAGTAGCTATGCCAGTGATGTTTGGTATGCCACTGCCGCAGCCAGCGTTCTGCCCAGTGAAGCCGCGACCCCCCGTTTTGCCCTCCCTGCCCGATATGCGTCTGTGCTATTCCCTGCGTGCCCGCGTATTTCAGTTATTGTGCCGCCCCTGCTGCTCCTTATCCTTACGGGTAGAATGGATCATTATGCTTTTTTTCACGATCAGCCATATTAAGGCTCGTATTTATAAAGCGATCTCAAGATTGAGAGCAATATTAAGTATAGATTTGACAGATCGTTTTGTACTGAAATGACATTTCAGATATACGGACTCAAACCCGCTGTCACTCTTGAGAGCTGATTATAAATACGGGCCTAAAAGATTTTGATCTTTTAAAAGATCAAGAAATCTTTTAAAAGATCAGCATCTTTTAATATGACTGATTGTGAAAAAAAATCATAATGCAAGTATAATAGCCAATATGAATTATTAAGTGAGCAAATTAGAGTGCGATGTAAAAAGTAACAAACAAAAGTGTGAAAACAGCACCACTCTTCAACTAATGAAAACGATAATGAAAATTAAACAGATAGGTTTAGGTACTTATGCCATTTCCTGTAATGATTATGATTTAATAATTTTATTTTATTATAACAATTAATTTAAATAAAAACCATTACTACCTATAGGTAGGTACCTAATGGACGATAGGTAGGTACTCTAAAGTGTGATAAAGGGTAAGATCGTAATAGTATTAGGTATTAAGAAATAGTATGAACTACATACTTAATTATTATTGCTAATAGGTAATATTTCTATGACTTCAAATAAATACAATATTTTATATTTGTTTTATTTTAAACTTTGATATTATATTTTATATTACGACATTCTTAGGCCCGTATTTATAATCAGCTCTCAAGAGTGACAGCGAGTTTGAGTTTGAATCAGAAAATGTCATTTCAGTACAAAACGGCTTGTCAAATCCACACTTAATATCGCTCTCAAACTTGAGATCGCTTTATAAATACGAGCCTTACTGACTAAATTTCAGTAGGTAAGTACCTCAAAGGACCAAATTTTGTGTAATGTAGAGTCATGAGAACCGCACTAATTCGTATGACTTCAAATAAATTAAATACAATATTTTATTTAATCTTCTGTAGATATGTGTTCCCCCGTGGGAACCAGACCCAGGATTTCTTGATCATGCAACTCTGTTGTCATTGAAAAAGTATTATAAGTATGAATCAAATATCTGTTAATAAGGCTCGTATTTAGGTATAAAGCGATCTCAAGATTGAGAGCAATATTAAGTGAGGATATGACAGGCCTTTTTGTACTGAAATTACATTTCTGATACGAACTCAAACAGCTGTCAATGAGACTGATCTCAAGAGCTGATTATAAAAGACAATATTATTGTCTTGAGTGAGACTAAACTTAAACTACACATTTTTAAACTCATAATCATAATATTTAACATAAACTACTTACTTACAAAAATATACAATTTTAATTAATAATAATAATAATAATAAAATTGTTTATTTTCTCACAAATCTTATACTAACTTAGTATCTAAAATACAAATATATAAAATTTACTATTGAGTCTACAAATTATAGAATTTTTCCGAAGTGTGAGACTGGTGCCTAAACTAGATATAGAAATACCTGTACTATAGGTCACCAGGCCCTATTCGTGCAATAACTATAATTGACCCAGATAATCTAATAAGTACAACATAATGAAATTATACTAAACACAATTTTACTATAATTAACACCTAAGTAATGAAAATAAATGCTGAGTGCGCACTATGCGCAATCATAATCGGTCGAACGTAATTGTCGGTCCTCAGCACTTTTCCTCGCCGGGCATGTCTCGTCACCTGTTTTATGAGAACTGGGTTTATTAAAGCGCTTGCATGTAGCACATTTTGCTGGTTCATCCCGTTTTGGACAGTCCTTAATCGAATGCCCAGAACATCCACAGTGTCCACATGTGAGGTCAGTATCACGGCAATATTTCGCTGAGTGCCCATATTGCTGACACTTGTAACATCTAGTTACAAATGTATAGTCCATTACTGGGCATGAAGTCCAATGTACATAAATGCGACTTTGCGGTATTATAAGTTTCCTTAGCTCAGCAGTCACTTCTAGAATAAAGTTGCAGTGATTGTTGTCCCTTTTTCCTGATTTATGGCTGATTCTTATGGAGTCCAAAAACTTTTCGCGCTCAAAGTTCAGGTGCCTATCAGCTATATTTTGTTCATACAAACAATCAAGAACTTCTTTGTCGGGCAGGTCAGAGGGGACGCCTAAAAGTATGATCTTAGGTCTTCTTTTGGCTCTTTCTTCAACTTTCAAGCCAGAAAGTGCTATGCTTTCGTTCTTCTTCAGCTTTTCGAGATCATCCTTCCGTTCCGAGCTGATGATAACTCCACCATTTTTTGTGTTCCAAACGCCACGGATATGCAGTTTTAGTTTATCGGGCTTAATAAGATCCTTCACAACTTTCTTTGTCTGTTCACTTGGCTGAGTTTTATCTTCAGGAAAGATTATAATGCTGGAAGTACTAGGAGGGCAGATAAGGGATTCTTTACCCTTTTTGAGGGCGTCGGCGAAAGATGTATGGGCAGTTGTTGCATTATTTGTTGTTTGTACTATCTGTTGTTTTAGTTCTTCCAG
>JARACY010004867.1:0-24613 GCA_029255725.1 Scrobipalpa atriplicella | reverse complement strand
ATTGTAAGTACACGTTTAACTTTCACATTTATTGTAGTCCATCAAAATGACTTAATAAGTCAATTTTAAAGCCATTTAAGAGCCACACAAAGCGGTGTTAATTAATTTTCGTCATAAAGCACGTACTAGCAACGACAATAAGGATTTGCATTTTCTCAGTTCCACTGTGATACCTATACATGGTTTTATGCGTTAATAATTATGACTTTTTTTTAATTATGTAAAATGTTGCACTGTGATATGAACTTACTTTGTTAATAAACAGTAGTAGTTTTTATATTTGTACATATTTTTGACAGTTTTTTCAACGACATATTAAAATAATTCTTTCCTTGTGTATAAATTCTCATTAATTCTATCACTTGAGTGACTTTCAAAAATTGATATCCTATTCGCGTATTTTCACTGTTCACTGAGTGTGATAATTTAACGTGTTTTGCTCGATATTGCGAATTTTTATTATCTGTTTCCACTCTAATGTTTTATTGTTCTTTTTCTAGTCGAATATAATTTTATTGATTTGTTTTCCAATGAGTTGATAAATATACGGCATTATTTTATTATCTTTATACTCGGGATTGGGAATCTTTCACAGTGGGATAAGTCCTACTGCTCGCCTATTTTCAATGTTCATTCAGATGTTAACTTCTGCAAGACATTACTACAACTACTATATTATATAACTGAAAATAGAATTGAAATTAATTTTTTCGCTTATAAAATTATTACTACAAGCATATATCATCTAGATAAAATTTCAATAGGTAGGTATGGAAACTGGGGGAACTGCTTCCTAATAGTAAGTATTTCCTCTGGATGTACCGGGTAAAATTATAAAAAAATGCTTGCCCCCCATAAAACTGTAGGAAGGCGATTGTATTTCATATTTGTAAAGAAATCGGGATTCATCAGTAGAATCCAATCCCCGATATTGCGTAAAACTGACCCCCTTTCTACTTAAAGTGGATGAAATTTCACCGCGTATTGTTATTTTGTGGGTAGACAATTAGAAAATAATCTCCCGAACAGCTTTTCTCGAAGTGTAACAAACACAGATTTAGATTTTACTAGATACCACAAGTTGTCAGTTGTCCGTCCAAGTGTGCCTGCGTGCCTAGATAACTTTATTATGCAGTGTACAAACTTGTACATAGCGCACTTTTAAAAGGCGTTGTTGTGCTATGATGATGACAAAATTCATATATTACATAATTAATAATAATTGTGTTGAATAAGGAGTAAAAATAAAATCTTAAATTATAGAAAGTGACAGGTATTGGAATGGACTTATAAAAGTTAAGTCGTGTAATTTGCAACGCTGAATTGCTGCCAATAAATTACAAACGTCTTGTTTTCATAACTAATGGTATCGATTTGTATGCGCACAAAATTACTAAATCTTGACTAAAATGGTCACCTGTCACTACACTATCCTGAGAGAACAGAAAGGGACGTCAACAATTTTGTTTAAGATTTAGTTAAGTCATGCTCTCCACGAATCTATAGCACTTTCTAGCTGTATTTGGAAATCACAGCTGGAATCAAATGTCTTTTATCCAGATTTTTGTCTATCAGTATCGGTAAACCTTTTTTCAAAGAATTTATGGTGAAATAGAGTAAAATGTAGTAATTTATTTACAACCCAGAAAGAGATTTTGATAAGTTAAACATGCGGTATCTAGCGTTACTCTAAATCTGTGGTAATGAGCCATCTACAGTCTGGTCACGTACTCCACCCGACTTGGGCAGGCAGGGTACGTTGGCACACACGACCAACAGCGATTATTTACACTGTTTGTTGCTGCACTCTCTTTTGTACCTGATTCCAATTTTGCAAGTGGTCGAACTAAATTGTTTTCTTTGCGTATGTATTTATTCTTTGATGTTTTTTCTTCCTTGCTGATTTAGCTTTAGCTGCTTTTTCCTGTCGAGCATGCTATAAAAACTAGCTAAGTGAAATGAGGGTCATAGTGTATCAATTGTTATTTAATCTGACAACCTGCCATTATATCAATACAAACATGATACAAACGCTCAATCTAAAATTGCCCTCAATATTTGTCAGACATAGGAAAAAACGCCTTTTTCTAGGCGTTTTATGCTCTGCCTAGGCTCTGCCTTCCTAGTTAGGGATAAAGGCGTGACCTTATATTTCTTTTATATTTATTTGCGGGATAGCATGGGATCTGCTTCCAGCGGCGGTCCACCATTCAGTCGGCTTATCAAAAGTAAATACTTATGTAATTAAATAAAAGTCATAATTATTAACGGCATAAAACCATGTATTGGTATCACAGTGGAACTGAGAAAATGCAAATCCTTATTGTCGTTGCTAGTACGTGCTTTATGACGAAAATTAATTAACACCGCTTTGTGTGGCTCTTTAAATGGCTTTAAAATTGACTTATTAAGTCATTTTGATGGACTACAATAAATGTGAAAGTTAAACGTGTACTTACAATAATAAAAAATAACGCAATACGTGCAAAATATACAAACTTAGCTATAGCCTGAGGGCCATACCATACCACATGCAAAAAAAAAAACTTTCAAACAAAGAAAATAACATTGTTTCTATTTAACATGGAAATCGAAACTGGGTGAGTTTCTCTTGAAGGAGAAAGATACTAGACTCACCATGTTTTTCAATAAAGACTCTCCCATCATTATATTTATCAATTTACGTGACATTGGCAAGCCATTAATTAAGAATTGAATTAAATTGAGATTGAAACTGAAAAAAAAAAGCTTTCTAAATAGTAGCGTTACCTATTTTCTACTGGAAATCAGTCTACAACAATGATCGACAGTAATAAAATCACTGGTGCCATCTCAGCTTATTAGGTACCTAGGTAATAAATACCAAGTTCGACGACCAAAACAAATTGTGTTAGCTGTAAGGTAAGGACGCACAGTAAAAAGATCTTATGCAACGCGCAAAATATAGAAACAAAAGCAACAATAACAAATCGATCAAAAAACAGACGCTATTTAAAAATATGGCGGGTGGTCCACTTGATGGAAAGATGGTAGCATGCAGCCGCGATAAAGCTGCGATAGCCATTTAGTATTATATCTGTCAAATAATAAGGGAATTTCACATAAACTTAGTATTTGCTATCGCGTCGGCTAGCTACACTTTCCTGGCTGGCTTACACTTTCCGTAAATGAGCCCTTGCGCATGATAGAAGATCTTCTTTGATTCTCCGTCGCTTTGTATTCTCTCAATCTGTTTCACTCCAACGTTTCTATTTCTACTAAGTATAAGCGTAAAATCTTCATCACCATTGATTAAAATCGAATTGATCTAAAATAAAAAACTTGCCTCGTAGTGACTGGCAATGTTTGAATGATGATTATGATGAAGTCCTGTTATTTCTCATCAGGGACATATGGCTCGAAGAATTGTGTGTTGAATAGTAGACTATAATACAAACCTCGCTTATCAACTAAAGGAGTAACAGTTTAGCGATAAAGCGAACGTTTACAACTCTCGAGACACAGCTGCTTGCAGTTAAACCGTGGCTTTATGCTATCGAGTTCCCGGCAATTATAATACTACCTCCTGCTGCCGTCTAGTACCCAGGTACTTGGCTCAGTGGCTCCCAAAGTTAGGTAGACCGCGACCTTACCCACACCCCATGGCTAATACAAAATGATCACGGAATGGATCAGAAAATTTGAATGGAAAAATACATTTTTTTTAAATTCTTGATAGAATTTCCCAGTGAACATCCAAAATTTCGCATAACATACCTACTCATACTACGCCGTAGTAGCGTAGCTGATGCTACGACCATGTGTGGGCTCGCTACGTAACGTACTGCTCTAAAAATTCAAACTAGTGGTCGTAGTGTTTTAGTTTTTCATCTGCAGTGGTTGGGCTTGGAATGCACAAGCACGCACAGCTACCAGCAATAAACAGTTTTTCAGTCAAATTTGTAATTCTATTAAGTAGGCTTTTGATTTTTGTACTGAAAACTAATTTCATAGGGACAAGATCGGCAGTAGTAAACGGGAATACACCAACTACAGTGCACCTTTATTATTGAGATCGCTTTGAACCCTCGAGTGGGAGTTAAATATCTTTTTGTGTCAACCTTTAAGAGGGGGGGGGACAACGAGCGAGCGATTTTATTAATCTCAGGGCCCCTTTAATGAGCCGTGGCAAGATTTAAACAAGTGTTGCTGAGGATTCGCCTTAAATTATGATTTAATTTAATTCAACTTTTAGATAGGAATTAGAATAAGGTACGTACATAATGTTACTTCATGGTACATTAACTTAATAAAAAAAAATAACGGCGTCATGCAACGATTCAGTCTCTGGATTTATAAAAGATGAGTTTAATGAGTATTTTATAAAAATCAGACAGCTGTTATATTTAAGAGCAATGCTACGAGAAATAAGTACCTTGAACACTTTTCATTTATTAATTAAAGGAAAATTTTGAAAAAAACATAAGGAATTCAGCAGATAGTGCCATAACATGTAGGTATAATGTCTGTATCTTTTTTAGAAATCCTAATTACACATGCTCTTAAATATAACAGCTGTCTGATTTTTATAAAATACTCATTAAAACTCATCTTTTATAAATCCAGAGACTGAATCGTTGCATGACGCCGTTATTTTTTTTTATTAAGTTAATGTACCATGAAGTAACATTATGTACGTACCTTATTCTAATTCCTATCTAAAAGTTGAATTAAATTAAATCATAATTTAAGGCGAATCCTCAGCAACACTTGTTTAAATCTTGCCACGGCTCATTAAAGGGGCCCTGAGATTAATAAAATCGCTCGCTCGTTGCCCCCCCCCTCTTAAAGGTTGACACAAAAAGATATTTACTCCCACTCGAGGGTTCAAAAGCGATCTCAATAATAAAGGTGCACTGTAGTTGGTGTATTCCCGTTTACTACTGCCGATCTTGTCCCTATGAAATTAGTTTTCAGTACAAAAATCAAAAGCCTACTTAATAGAATTACAAATTTTGACTGAAAAACTGTTTATTGCTGGTAGCTGTGCGTGCTTGTGCATTCCAAGCCCAACCACTGCAGATGAAAAACTAAAACACTACGACCACTAGTTTGAATTTTTAGAGCAGTACGTTACGTAGCGAGCCCACACATGGTCGTAGCATCAGCTACGCTACTACGGGCGTAGTATGAGTAGGTATGTTATGCGAAATTTTGGATGTTCACTGGGAAATTCTATCAAGAATTTAAAAAAATGTATTTTTCCATTCAAATTTTCTGATCCATTCCGTGATCATTTTGTATTAGCCATGGGGTTGTGGGTAAGGTCGCGGTCTACCTAACTTTGGGAGCCACTGAGCCAAGTACCTGGGTACTAGACGGCAGCAGGAGGTAGTATTATATTGCCGGGAACTCGATAGCATAAAGCCACGGTTTAACTGCAAGCAGCTGTGTCTCGAGAGTTGTAAACGTTCGCTTTATCGCTAAACTGTTACTCCTTTAGTTGATAAGCGAGGTTTGTATTATAGTCTACTATTCAACACACAATTCTTCGAGCCATATGTCCCTGATGAGAAATAACAGGACTTCATCATAATCATCATTCAACATTGCCAGTCACTACGAGGCAAGTTTTTTATTTAGATCAATTCGATTTTAATCAATGGTGATGATGATTTTACGCTTATACTTAGTAGAAATAGAAACGTTGGAGTGAAACAGATTGAGAGAATACAAAGCGACGGAGAATCAAAGAAGATCTTCTATCATGCGCAAGGGCTCATTTACGGAAAGTGTAAGCCAGCCAGGAAAGTGTAGCTAGCCGACGCGATAGCAAATACTAAGTTATGTGAAATTCCCTTATTATTTGACAGATATAATACTAAATGGCTATCGCAGCTTTATCGCGGCTGCATGCTACCATCTTTCCATCAAGTGGACCACCCGCCATATTTTTAAATAGCGTCTGTTTTTTGATCGATTTGTTATTGTTGCTTTTGTTTCTATATTTTGCGCGTTGCATAAGATCTTTTTACTGTGCGTCTTACCTTACAGCTAACACAATTTGTTTTGGTCGTCGAACTTGGTATTTATTACCTAGGTACCTAATAAGCTGAGATGGCACCAGTGATTTTATTACTGTCGATCATTGTTGTAGACTGATTTCCAGTAGAAAATAGGTAACGCTACTATTTAGAAAGCTTTTTTTTTTCAGTTTCAATCTCAATTTAATTCAATTCTTAATTAATGGCTTGCCAATGTCACGTAAATTGATAAATATAATGATGGGAGAGTCTTTATTGAAAAACATGGTGAGTCTAGTATCTTTCTCCTTCAAGAGAAACTCACCCAGTTTCGATTTCCATGTTAAATAGAAACAATGTTATTTTCTTTGTTTGAAAGTTTTTTTTTTTGCATGTGGTATGGTATGGCCCTCAGGCTATAGCTAAGTTTGTATATTTTGCACGTATTGCGTTATTTTTTATTATTGTAAGTACACGTTTAACTTTCACATTTATTGTAGTCCATCAAAATGACTTAATAAGTCAATTTTAAAGCCATTTAAGAGCCACACAAAGCGGTGTTAATTAATTTTCGTCATAAAGCACGTACTAGCAACGACAATAAGGATTTGCATTTTCTCAGTTCCACTGTGATACCTATACATGGTTTTATGCCGTTAATAATTATGACTTTTATTTAATTACATAAGTATTTACTTTTGATAAGCCGACTGAATGGTGGACCGCCGCTGGAAGCAGATCCCATGCTATCCCGCAAATAAATATAAAAGAAATATAAGGTCACGCCTTTATCCCTAACTAGGAAGGCAGAGCCTAGGCAGAGCATAAAACGCCTAGAAAAAGGCGTTTTTCCTATGTCTGACAAATATTGAGGGCAATTTTAGATTGAGCGTTTGTATCATGTTTGTATTGATATAATGGCAGGTTGTCAGATTAAATAACAATTGATACACTATGACCCTCATTTCACTTAGCTAGTTTTTATAGCATGCTCGACAGGAAAAGCAGCTAAAGCTAAATCAGCAAGGAAGAAAAAACATCAAAGAATAAATACATACGCAAAGAAAACAATTAGTTCGACCACTTGCAAAATTGGAATCAGGTACAAAAGAGAGTGCAGCAACAAACAGTGTAAATAATCGTGTTGGTCGTGTGTGCCAACGTACCCTGCCTGCCCCAAGTCGGGTGGAGTACGTGACCAGACTGTAGATGGCTCATTACCACAGATTTAGAGTAACGCTAGATACCGCATGTTTAACTTATCAAAATCTCTTTCTGGGTTGTAAATAAATTACTACATTTTACTCTATTTCACCATAAATTCTTTGAAAAAAGGTTTACCGATACTGATAGACAAAAATCTGGATAAAAGACATTTGATTCCAGCTGTGATTTCCAAATACAGCTAGAAAGTGCTATAGATTCGTGGAGAGCATGACTTAACTAAATCTTAAACAAAATTGTTGACGTCCCTTTCTGTTCTCTCAGGATAGTGTAGTGACAGGTGACCATTTTAGTCAAGATTTAGTAATTTTGTGCGCATACAAATCGATACCATTAGTTATGAAAACAAGACGTTTGTAATTTATTGGCAGCAATTCAGCGTTGCAAATTACACGACTTAACTTTTATAAGTCCATTCCATACCTGTCACTTTCTATAATTTAAGATTTTATTTTTACTCCTTATTCAACACAATTATTATTAATTATGTAATATATGAATTTTGTCATCATCATAGCACAACAAACGCCTTTTAAAAGTGCGCTATGTACAAGTTTGTACACTGCATAATAAAGTTATCTAGGCACGCAGGCACACTTGGACGGACAACTGACAACTTGTGGTATCTAGTAAAATCTAAATCTGTGTTTGTTACACTTCGAGAAAAGCTGTTCGGGGATTATTTTCTAATTGTCTACCCACAAAATAACAATACGCGGTGAAATTTCATCCACTTTAAGTAGAAAGGGGGTCAGTTTTACGCAATATCGGGGATTGGATTCTACTGATGAATCCCGATTTCTTTACAAATATGAAATACAATCGCCTTCCTACAGTTTTATGGGGGGCAAGCATTTTTTTATAATTTTACCCGGTACATCCAGAGGAAATACTTACTATTAGGAAGCAGTTCCCCCAGTTTCCATACCTACCTATATGAAATTTTATCTAGATGATATATGCTTGTAGTAATAATTTTATAAGCGAAAAATTATTTCAATTCTATTTTCAGTTATATAATATAGTAGTTGTAGTAATGTCTTGCAGAAGTTAACATCTGAATGAACATTGAAAATAGGCGAGCAGTAGGACTTATCCCACTGTGAAAGATTCCCAATCCCGAGTATAAAGATAATAAAATAATGCCGTATATTTATCAACTCATTGGAAAACAAATCAATAAAATTATATTCACTAGAAAAAGAACAATAAAACATTTGAGTGGAAACAGATAATAAAAATTCGCAATATCGAGCAAAACACGTTAAATTATCACACTCAGTGAACAGTGAAAATACGCGAATAGGATATCAATTTTTGAAAGTCACTCAAGTGATAGAATTAATGAGAATTTATACACAAGGAAAGAATTATTTTAATATGTCGTTGAAAAAACTGTCAAAAATATGTACAAATATAAAACTAACTGTTTATTAACAAAGTAAGTTCATATCACAGTGCAACATTTTACATAATTAAAAAAAAACAGAATAAACACGTAATAAAAAGTTTAAACAAGATAAATAATGTCAGATTGATAATGCTGACAATTCGGTGTAGACGACTACAATAAAGTACCTATAACTGAAATTATTGCCGGCCCTTTCTGTTCTCTAATGATGGAAAGTGACAGGCATGGACTTACTTATATTAATTTAATCGTATAATTTTACAACGGTGAATTGCTACCAATGTTCCTTTTTATGTATTTTATTTATTTATTATTATTTATTACAAAAACATTACAAACTAACATTACAACTGATGTCAGAGGAGAGATACAGTCTTTTAACTTTCAAAAATTGATCTCTAGGCGCGAGTTTCATCCAATGATACTCACTTGAAATAGCTCTATTTGTCTCAGTCGGTATCGCGCATGATATTGAATATACTTAGATAAAGGTCAATTTATTCTGAGTTGCGGGTTATTATTATTTTACATGGTGATATTAAAACAGTACCGTATTACACTTATAGAAAACCTAATAATAATATAATAAAACTTTTAGTCACGACAGTTTTATAATATTTTAAATGGAAGTGACTTTGAAAGGACTGTAAGGATGCGCAATATTGAGCAAAACACGTAAATTATCACGCTCTAGTGAGCAGTGAAAATAGGCGAGTAGGAGCGAGCTTTATCCAATAATAATTGTCACTTGAATCGCTCTATTTGTTCGAGTTGCCGTCGCGCGATCTGATATTGAATATGGATAAAGTCAATAAAGTGAATCATATTCTGAGTGGCGGGTTCGTATCTTTATTATATTTACATGAAAAAAAAATTAGAAAGAGATGCATATATAATTCACAAGAAGTATATTGTTATTTTATTAGGTTTTGACAAACATAATACTTAATGCTAGTTAATTCTATCAATAATAAACATATTGATAACAACAATGTAACAACAGTCAAATTGTGTCAATTTTATATGACTTTTAATAGTGACTTCAAACAAATTGTAAGGATGCGCAATATCAAGCAAAACACGTAAATTATGACGCTCGAGTGAGCAGTGAAAATAGGCGAGAAGGAGCGAGCTTTATCCAATAATAATTCTCACTTGAATCGCTCTATTTGTTCGAGTCGGCGTCGCGCGATCTGATATTGAATATGGATAAAGTGAATTATATTCTGAGTGGCGGCCAGCAGCGCAGACTCAGAGTTCCAGATACGAGGATTACATATAACTTATAATTGGTTCTCGCTGCTGTGCAAACGGAGGAAAAATCCTCGGATTTTATTTAGTGAGGGCAATTTCCAATTTTGTTAAGGAGATTATTTAAAGTGTCAGTAAGTAGTTAATCGGACCGAAAGTGAACATTCACGCCAGTTAAAAGTTTAAACTCTTCAAGCTCATCATGATTAGCGTTTATTTTTCCGGGTTCATCTTAATTCGTTGTAATGTAAATAAAAAGTGTAGGTAGGATCATTTTCATTGATATAGCTGCTTGTCTGTAAAACCATTTTGATTTTGTTTTATTTTTTCTGTATCATACTTTCCATCCCAATTGCGAAATATAAACTCGTTTAAACCTAGTGAAACCAAAATAAAAAAAAAAATTAAAGATTTTAGGAAACATGTTTTCGATTTCAATAAACGATCATTATCATAACGAATCTTGGTATTCAATTTTTGTCTAGAAACCGATGACAATGACTAAACATGCCCTCCGAACCACAAATTCATTCGACTTTCAGTCTGAAAAGGGTTGTATTCGTACCTAACTCTTAATAATTATCAGGTACGTACAAACTAAAAATCAATATATAAGTAGGTAACCTGCAACCATTGAACAGTATTCATTCAAGAGAACCGGCAGCTTTATTATCTGTAACCTACTTCCATAGAACGCGAACGGCGCAACAAAGGACTCCTACTCGCCAGCAAAGAAATTAAATTGTGCTTTCACATTCACATGCAAAAATGCAGGGAACATGAATAGACTAGGCAATGGTGAGGCAGGCTCTAATATGTTTGCCGGTAATACAATTAGCACTGTCAGAGCGTCCGGCAATCTGAAGCCAATTCTATCAACATAGGCTTTTAACTTCGTTTATTATAGCAAATACGACGCTTGTATGCTAGATTTCAAAAGGCATTCACCTATAGGGGTAAGTTTGGTATGTAACTTTCAAGTAACTTTGCTGTTTCCTTACGAGGACTCTAGGTACGTCAAAGACCTTCCTTTTTAGACAAAGGTATCCGTCTACTGCAGTATGTGTGCTGTGCTGCATCAATCAATTCGAATATTTTTTAATTAACGTATTATTCGCGATCAGGTAGATCAGTATTAAATATTGAGAGAAGACTGTAGAGTCGACAATACTGTGCAATTCCTCTACCTCCTTCATGATGTCCATAATAAAATGACGTTTTATATTTTATATATAATTCTGTCAAAATGTTGCGAACAATGTGAACATTGCAATTAGATTTTTGTTATGAACGGGATTATTACCACGATTATGTTTATTGTTACCTCGATATTTCGGAGTTGTTTCAAACTCCATGCAATCGAGATCACGAAATACAATAACTTTAATCGTGAAGATGGTTTTAAACTGTCCGGTGCGTGGAATCCAGTGTTAAACGTTTACAACCGCAAAAATGATTCGAGGTCGAAATCGCGAGTAGATACCGTGAGTGTAGTGTGTCGTGAGAAACTAGTGAGTGACAATGGTAGAAGTCAAAGTGAACGCAGTCGTCGCGTCCGAAAGAGGGTAGACCGATATGGTTTCCCTTAGAAGACGTCAACATTCGCATCGCCAGTCTACTCGTGACCATGGAGTTTGAAACAACTCCGAAATATCGAGGTAACAATAAACATAATCGTGGTAATAATCCCGTTCATAACAAAAATCTAATTGCAGTGAACAACCGCGAAAGTCTCAAAACTTATAATGTGAACATTTAGTCCAGAGTGAAACCATGATAAGTGCGCATCTGTCAGCGGCTGTATTCGCTTCAATTCCTGTCAGTGTAGTACCGCTGTCATATTCAAAGTGATATGGTCACTGTAACAGACAGTGACCAGTGACTGACACGACTAATATGACTAATGTAACGTTAGCTTTAAAGTATCTACCTACCTTCCCTACTACAGTTCAGTTCAGTTGGCTCTAAAGATTATATAGGTCACCAAAAACTTGAAAAGAGCCGACCTTCATGACATCAAAGCAGTAAAATGTATAAAGTTCCACCCTCGACGGTTTCAATGTCGGAGCTAAAAGTCGGACGACCCCCACAGTGGAATCTATTTGCCGGACCGACATTATCGGGGAGCAAATTTTCTACAATCTCTGTCCTTTTGTGCGCGCGAGTGGTCATGACATGTCAATTACGATATCCTGGAAGCTGTGCGGTTGATGTACATTTTATGGGATATTGTGTGTGGTCGTTGCCAGTCGCTCTCGGAAAATGAAATTGTATCCATATAGCGGTTAAGTCAGATCTTATGAGGGTGTGTTTTAGTGATAGAATCTTGCGATTGCGGGTATCAGTGCGGCTTTGAATAGAAGAGCTTTTATTTCGGGCTTGAATCAAAGTTCAAAGTTCAAAGTTTTATTGCATAAGTCACATACATTGGTGTTAGTTGTACAATGACACCCTGTCAATCAAAACTCCGTAGCCGTTAAAATATTCGTCATTTTGCCTTCAACCCTCTGCCCTACATTCAAACTTTTCCAATCCTGAAAACCAACAATTTTATAACACGTGTCAACTGTAACAACACACGTGACATGTGACAAGCGACACGTCCGGCGCGCTCCAACACTCTGCAGTGAGTGACATCTTATTTCCTAGTCGCGACGCCAGCGCCGCTGCGTTCCCGTGGCGCTTACCGGAAATCATGGGAACACGCCACTTTACGTATTCAGCCAGTTTTACATTTTACGGCAACCCTTTTGCAGTGACATTAAGGTTTCCTATCCAAGAATAGGTCAGAGGAAATGCATTTTGAGAGAGTCCTCTTTGCATTGGTCGCCTTGATTGCCCTACTGAGTGACAGGATCATCGTTATTGGTGAGGAGTTGGTGACTTAACTGCATTTCAGGTTCTGGCTTCTGAATCTTCATGTGATGATTATGGCGTTTTTTTTATAAGAAATGGGTTTGTACTCACAAGCTAAGGGATGACAGTGACAGAGTCGACGATGGAGCGAGCTCACCCAGAAGATGCATGTTACTGGCACTCTCACGTATCGATGGAACTGTTTGGCGCCGGACTCCTAGAGGGTCGTCGTGAGCCAGGCGGCCCCTTGCAGAACCTACCAATGTTTTGTTGGGATCGTTCAGCCGGACTTATTCATAGGCAAGCCTGTTTTGCCGTTGCCCGGACAACTAGGAGGTAGATTCCACCCCACCCCAAAAGTATTCATGTTTTTAAATTTTTGCGGACTGTAGCCATTAACAAACTTTTTTAGGTTCTTCCTTGGAAAGGCCGTGTCTTTGTAGTGGCGTTTCTATTTACTGATGGTGCCAATCTGCCAATAAGCTTCGACTAGCACCCTGAGAAGTAGTTTAACGGTTGGAACCTTGGAACCATTAGATTAAATTAGTCGAAGGAGCTGCACGGCAGTGTTACCCCCTAATCACGTCTTATTGAATTACAACCGATAATAAAGGTGTCTGTACAGGGAGAGAGAAAATGAACGAATAGGTTACACCTATGGTAACAACTAAAATGCAGAATGCGGCGTTGCGTTGCGTAAGTACTTTAAACGAGATGTAAGGGACAGAAACTGATGGGGGACGAGTATCTATTAGCTAGCAGCAAGATGTATTTACCCTGCAATTACTGAACAGATTTTTGACAAAATTGGTCGCTTTTGTGTTAACCAGCTCCATCAGATGATGTAGCGTCATAATCATGATCAATGTTCTACATGTCAGATTCACTTCAATAATTAGATTCCTCTTGAAGTAAAACTAATAATACACAGTGAAATAAAAATAATTAAATTTAACATTTGATATCCGCGGATCCTCCTGGTAAAAAGCTCTGATTATTTTCCCAATGTAAAGTACGATTTTCAGTTCCAATTAAAGAAGGCATCATTTCATTTAATTTCATATGCTTTTTACAAAACCATCATATTTACGTGTATACCGGGAGTAAGGGACAGATTCCCGCAAACTGAGGGCAAAGTATGGGAATGCCTTTTATTTTCATTTTCTGAAACAATTATCTGGTGACAGTTGTTCAGTTTCATTGACTGAGCAATTCCTATCAGTTTGCGTTAAGCTGTCCCTTACACACAGTATATATACCTATAGAGCAGTAAATGTACCTGTACTGTACAGTATGTAAGCCATGGTGTGACGTCACAAGTCGGGCTCAGCGAAGTGACGTCCACGTGACTTATCTCATCGATGCAGGCTGAACCTACTGTAATGCCCCGATATGTAACTATACCTATAGAAGACAACATGTCTCCGGAAGGAAATACAACAAATGGAGGTTAATACAGCTCTACATTTTTCAACCCCAATTTCCGACCTTGCTGTTTATTGGAGGAAGTTTTACAATATTATGGTAATTACATTTCGTCCCATACTTATAGAATTTCATGAAACTGCGAGAAAGCACAGACATAGTAATTTGTATTAGCTAGGGTCTATGCTATGCCTATTATGCATGGTAGACTTCTACACTAACGTACTTCTGCCCTTGAAAACGTGTTTAGAAACTGAAAGACATGTAAAATAACATTTGTTTCACTTTTCGTACCTATATTTAAACTTTTGTTACACTTTCGTTTATCTAAGTTTAGTTTAGTTATAGTTTAGTTTCCCTCAGGTTTACCATCATCATTGGAAACAAAACACCCTGTATTTTATTAAAATAAATACACTTTAAAATTTGCGGTGGCGAGCATTTAGCCGAGTTGGAAAAGCTCAATTATGTCGGACCGGATGTGAAAAATTAATGTGATCCGTAATGGCGGAGACCGCTTCCGGGGGTATGGCAGCGAGCGATCGGTGGTCACCACGGCGTACGACCAAATGGGAGTTTCATAGTTTTTTTTCGGTATGAATTTAAATTTTTGATCAGTATCTATACATACATAAAAACATATGCAAAGATAAGCATTCAAAACTAATTTTCCCGCTAGTAGCCATGTCACGAGTACGACTGGACCTCTGAATTGAGAAAGAGAAACAAATATTCACTGCACCCCTTTATTCGCATTATAGCAGATTCACAAAGTAATCAAATAGTAAAGTTTCAATAAGTTTTCCCCCATCTGTACTTTGAATAGTAGGAAATTCTCCAATTCTAGCCGCCAGTCATAATGTTGCGCCGTGTGTGCAGGTTCTAATTGGACGGCTGAAAAGTAAGCGGTATGTTAATTAAACTAGAGATGGAGACTGAAATATGAGAAGGAATGTTCTTCACACCTGGGCCCAAGTGTGAAATTGACTGTTTTTATTGCAGGTTAAATAATGTAAAACGAAAATACTTACACATACATAAAGTCATGCTTGTATCCCTTAAAGGGTCGGCAGATCGTAAAACACGTAGTAAAAGGAGATTTCGCCACCTCTGACAGAAATATTGAGGGCAATTTTAGATTGAAAATATGCATTGATAATAGTTACTAACAGATTGTCAGCCCAATGCACTGTGAATTATAGGGAAATTTTTCAGAAAAATAAAAACTTTATCATACAAAATTACCACTTTGTTCGGGAAATTTGTATGGAGGGGTAAAATTTAGTTTATCGTAAATTTAGATCCGACAATTTTTCAATTTTGTTGGTTTGCATAGTGAATAAAATTGCTGTAATAACGGTATAAAGGTTGCCGGGTTCGGCAACGCACGTTATATTTTTATTGATGCTTCTTGGACTACTGGCATGCGTTCATAGACTTCGGGAAAATAATCTTGTTACCTACAAAGAGAAAATCCAATTAAGCGCGTAGCTGCGGGGTGGAAAAGTAAGTGCAATATACATTTTATAAGTAAGAAGATGAGAAATCAGTTACAGCTGCAATCAGTATTAATTAATCTATTAGCATTCCTCTAGGGATCGGCACTATTTTATCTTTCTACTTCATTTTACTAGTGTGTCAAGGTACTGTTGTAAGGTGGATTTGTCAGTTTTAGGTTAATTTTGAAGCATATAATGTCCTGTTACTATCTCCTGTCCTGTTACTGCTACGGTAGTATTGTGAGGCATCTAATATGTCCTATAACTCGGTGGTACTACTAAGGGTTCTGGACCTGGACGCCTTTTAAGTATTCGATGAATAAACGAAATTATTAACATAGATAATCTACATTATATACCCAACTAAGATAAGGAAAAGGAGCGAAGTAATCGGTTGAGACTCAAGTCATACCACAGTAAAAGGGAGCAGCAGCCAGGCAAACATAATGTGGGACGCACTCATCCTAGATCTTTGACAGTGGCTGGCTGGAACTGAATGCAAAGAGCTAAACACCGGACTCAGTGGAGTGTCTTGGTGGTCTATATTCAGTGCTGGAATTAATTGATACACTATCATCATCATTATTATCTCATATAAGTCAGGGTCGATCGACTTGAAGCCCATATGACAAGAAGAAATTCCCCACCGAGAAGTACGAGCCTACTTTGGAATTCGACCACGTCAGCCCAGTTCAGATTGTTAAGAGACATGTTGACGATAAATGGCACCATACTGATTTATCATTGAGACTGATTTGTGGTACTGACACCACACTGTTCAAATGCACCTAATGTTGCGAACAAGTTGCGAAATACTGGGCTAGCAAAACATGAGAAGATTGACCTTTCTATCGGCATGACATTAGAGGAAGACACCGTCTAAGTTCTGTCATCTGTACGTTCTGAGAAGTTTTGCTGTTACCTCTTTCTGCTGTGGTCCTACTTACAATGGGTATTAATTAGACGATTACCTTCGTCGTTCCTCTTGGGATGGGTTTCACTGGCTTCCTTATCTTTCTACCTATTACCTATAAGTATAAGTAGCTTTAGGAGATTAATAGGTTGTTATTTACTCTGAAAACTTACCTACAAATCTTTTTGATAATTTTTGGTCTGTATTTAAAGGAAATTACCTAAAAGAAGAATATACCACGCGGTAATTAATGCATGAGTGATTTTATAAAAGCGTCGTCAAAAAGCTTTTCAATTTTCCTTTATACTGTGAACTAAGACACAAGTTGTTCAAAGGATAGCAATCTCCTTAAACGACAAATTTTGCCGAAGCCATGCATAAATTTACGTGTATAACATTTCTTTGAAATAGTTTTACCGAGCTTTTAAGCTTCAGTATATTAAAATATATCGAGGAATGTGCCATAAATTTTGTGAAATTTGCTTAAATAATTCAATTCAGGAGTTACATAATTAATTTCAAAGCATAGCGTTCATAAGAATTAAATTACTTTCCGCAATTTATTTCTGCCATCGACTTTTCAGTTTCACAAGTTAGGTAGGAAGGCATAAGTAGGCACTAGAGAAAACAAGTTTTTAAAAAAATTATTTAGTTTTTCCGTTTCGTAAAATTTTTGAAGTTCTTACATAGACCTCACTCCAGCCTGAAGTTCACCCTATCACTGTCATCTCCAAACAAAGCTGTTGTTTCAAAATCTGTCCGTGTTGATATTGCGGTCACGCACACGGGACTAACCTGGAGGTTATACGGTAAATTGATATTTTTCAGATAGCTTGCTCCTGGCTGCTCCTTTGCAAACAAAGGACTTCCATTCGAAAAGGTAGATAATGTTATTATTATAAGTAAGAAAGGTCAGAGGATCCCTTTACTGATTTTTGGAATTTGTGTTACTTGCAACATTCAAACGATTGAATATCTATTGTAATTTTTTTCTTTTTTTTTGTAAAAGTTACGAGTTAAATGTTTTGGATACTAAATGAGGAAATATGGCTTCATTGGGAGTTGACCACAGAATAATTCTTTTAGTTTTATTATTTTGGATAAGTTTGATTTAGTTAGGCACAAAATAATAAAAGATAGTAGCAGGGAGGCAATAAAGGATCTAGTCCAAGAATCTGAGCTTTGCCGATAAGTTGACTAATCTGTTCCAGTGATTTCCATAATATTAAAATTAGTTTCAGCGAGAACAGTAACAACACAGTATAAGTAAAGATGAGTAAAACGTCTTCATTGAAAAATAGTTGTTTTTCGAATCGAGTTTCTACGCGAGTAGTATTGCTGGTCCTAATATTAGTACAGTCGATTTCAATCGCTTGTATGAACCTAGATTTTTTTACTGATCCTCACCTGAAATGTCACAAGTTTCTATGCAGATGTTTTACTGTTTCTTCCTGCTACTGTGACAACAGTAGCAACACTATGATATTGAACGTTGCCAAGCGTGAGTGTACGCGTGATTGCGGCGCCATCAAACAAGAAGAGTGAACAGTGAACAGTCAGGTGTGAGCTTGTATGAAGGAAGATACTTTACCGTACCTTTCCTCTACTGTGGTAACAATGGCACTACTATCTTATTGAACGTTGCCAAGCGTAAGTGTACGCGTGATTGCGCCACCATCAAACATGAAGTGTGAATACAGTGAACAGTCAGGTGTGAGAGTGATAATAGCATTTAGAGGATATTCATGGAAAATTTGGCACCGTATTTATATTATTCTACATTCCTTTCTCGTCTAGTCTATGTATAAACGTCTCTCGGATAATGCCATGCCGTTCTAAGACGCATTTAGGCAAGTTGTAATTTTATAACTTTTTTAGCACTCGCGATTATTTTCAATTATTTTACTATTTTCGAAAACATATTCTAAACGTCGGGATAAAAGGTAATATGTTTTACCTAAATACGTAGCGCGAGTTGACGCGTTAAAATAGTAAAAAAATAAGTTGTAATTTTTTCATAGGGTGTCAGCTTGGACGAAACAACCTCGTTTCGTCCAAGGGTGTCAGTTGCGTGTAGCAACAGACTCCCCGCTTTAGCCCAGTTGTGCAATTATCAATACAAAAATGCATAAACTAAGTACCTCAGTAAGATGGTCTCGTAAGAGAAAACTAATCTACATTAGGTACAGCTCCAAATTGTATTCCTGCATATCAGATGTACTTATTTATTTAGAAAACACCGCCTACAGAAAGAATTACTATCAATTTCTAAGATTCTCTCTTCATAAAATACTGCGCAAGTCTAGTGCTAAAGCCTACGCATGGAGCATCTTCTAGCTCCGAAATATACGGTAAGTGTATATAAATAAAGGCAAGCGTGGTCCGGCACTCCGATATCTGCCGTCCCATGAATTTAGATTGCAAGTTTATTCCAAACTCAAAATTCATCCTCATATTTGCGCTATTCGCAGCTATGTGTGTAATTCGATGCGGAAACATGATTTAGGTACTCGTATGAAGTCAACTGAGCACAGTTTCACAGTTTGCAGTGTCTTTAAAAACTAGATGAAAATAATAAAATAAGTAACTAGTCAAGCTTGCAAAGAGAAATAAAAAATATCTTGAAGAGCATGCTAATTTTGTCACTTCATCAACAAATTTATACCTAGACTAGTATTAATACATAGCTCCTCAAAACTGCTCACATTATTAATTTGTGACTTCAAGATGCGTGGTGGTGAGTTTTGTAAAAAGCTGAGATAAGAATGTTGTGATGGACATAATATGATAAAACATGTCATGTAAAAAAAGTTTGATAGTAGTGCCAGTGGCAGAAAATTGTCGTAGTATGAAATGGACACACGTCATGAGGAGCCATGATGACCTAGTGATGAGAAAAGCGATGCATATGATTGTGGAAGGAAACGTCGTAAATCTTTTTATCGCTTTAAGTCCAACATGGAAGTTGTTGTTTTTGTTTGGAGAATTTCACTTTATTTTCATGACGAACGTAAACTCCTCTATCAGTTGGCGCAAATACCGTGTTTTATTGATATCTCGTCGTGAAACTATTAGGAGTTTCTCTTCAGTACCTGTACAGAACAGGATGTGACAAGATAAACATACAGGGTATTATATGAAGACAGTGCGAACACTGATAGGGGCTGCTCCGACATTAAAAAAATTATAAAGAAATTAATCTGAGATAATGAAAAAATATTCTTTCCCATTTATGTCGAGTTAACAAAAGATGTTTCTGTAGGAAAATTGTTCATACAAATTATACAGGGTGTTCTCTGTTCCCCGTTACACCCTGTACAAAAACTCGTCAATAACCCAACGTAGGCGGCTCAACCGCAAAACACACACGAATACCTATATGATTATACAAACACGGTAACTGCAAAGCAAATAATACCGGTAACTAGATCTAGCTCACTGCGGTTTCCTACATAAGCCTACATAAATAATGTGATACCGAAACATACGCATCAACATTACAAGTCGGGCGGTAGGTATTCAGGGTGTATAATATTTTTTATACGGCAGAACGTAAAACATAAATTGAATTAAATCTTTTTAACGTGAAAATTATAGTGTTTTTTTTTTTTAATAGGGTTTAAGAAACAGGTTGTATGGTTAATACAAAAAATTGTGGTAAAACCAGGTCAAAGTTGTTGGAAGTTAATTATGAATTAATGTGAGTTAAAATTATTTTACCTTTGGGATGTTACAATTTTGGATCGCTCATACCAAAATAATTGAACAACTGTCAAAATATTACCATTTAAAGCATGACCACAGACTAAGAAGATTGACGAGAGGAAGACAGAAAATAAATAATATGAGAAGGCTTATGGACTACCTGTAACCTTGTGAAAGGTCTTTTTAGTCACCAGTTAAGTTCTTATGCTAGCCTGTGTGTGTGTGTTCCTTCAAGAAAATGTATCAGTATAAAAGTACCTAAAACTCACCCTTCAAATATTTCAACTGAATTCAAAATTACCATACTATAACTTTGATTCTACCGATACATGAATAACCTTTAGACAAAGAGGTAAAACTGTTGGCATAGTGAAGTTAACATGTTTCACAGGAAGGGCAGAAACAAAGGAAATGTGATTACTGCGGAAGCGGAAGTTGGTTTAACTTGGCTGCTGCACTGCAGGGTGCATTTCGTACAACCTGTTGTGTATGTGTGTGTGTGTGTGTGTGTGTGTGTGTGTCGTTTAAATAATGGTGGCTGTCGAAGAATAATTATTTTATGTTAATTTGATTAGAATTATGCCGGTATGCGTGGTCAATTGGTCACGTGTCGTATTTTAGTGTTTGCTGGTTGAAAGCGAAAATCGCAGTCCAGTGAAATTAGATCTTTATCATACGCGCTAATGCTGACGAATAAAAACACAATCTAGCTAAAAAATCTACTACCGTTATAAATTTGAAAGTTTGGATGTTTGAATGTTTGGATGTACTTATGTTACTCAATCACTCTAGTACAACAACAGGACGGATCGGAATGAAACTTGGCACACATTTATAGGTTAGATTCTGTACATAGGCTACTTTTCCCCGCAGGAAAACCTTAATTTCCACGGGAAAACTCGAAATGCTAGTATGCTATAAATGCAATATTTTTTTAAATATTCATCTGGGAATTAAAGTTTCTAATTCAAACTATGAATCAGATCAAAATTATATCCGCACTTTGTAGAGTTAGACCCATAGTACACACAGACAATAAAAATAATACATACATACATAAAATCACGCCTTTATCCCTAATGGGGTAGGCAGAGCAAAAACGGCCTAAACATAGGTTGTTTCGCCATGTCTGACAAGTTTCGAGGGCTAATACAGATGATGATTATGTTATATTGCTATAGTGACGGGTTGTCAGCCCATCGCCTAAATTGCAAAACACTGAAACCCTCGATTCCCTTAGCTGATTTTTACAGCACGCCCGGGAGGAGATGCAGCTGGCACATTCTATGTTTTTCTATCACTCCCAGTCCAGCATGGAAAAATAATCCACTTAAACAATCAAAGGGTTGCTCAAAGAACAAAAATAGCAGAGCCAAATTGAGTAACAAAATTCCCTCCATTATTATATTAGCATTTAGCCTCTAATACGATGAAAAACAAATTGAATTGGGAGAATATGAGAGGAACCTGATCCATCAAACCGTCGACGATTCGGAGCCCGGTTCGATCTGACAGCTGACATATCGTCGGAGTCACGCGTCGTGTCAATTGCGACCTTCGGGGGCATCATCTGCAGGACGATTGAAATGAATAGGATGCTAAATAAAAAAAAATATGAACATGAATAGAGAAACAATGCTGTTATTCTAGTCATGAGATCTTGAATTGGGAGTAAATCAAATGTTACGAACATCCAAGTACTAGGAATGATTCGGAGCCCGGCTCGACTTGACAGCTGACATATCGCGTCGTGTCATTCGTGTCATGCGTCTTGTCAATTGCGACCTTTAGGGGTCATTCCAGCATTCGAAGGATTCAAACGGAATATTTATTTATTTAGTCTGATATACAATACAAGGTCCTCTGGGAAATCGAAAATAAGCAATATGGCTCTTTGAAACGTGTACAGAAAAACAACGTTGTCATTCTAGTCATGTGATCTTGAATTTGGATTAGTAAATGATAGGACACTCATCAAATCGCCGACGATCAGGAGCCCGGCTCAACCTGACAGCTCTGACATATCACGTTGTATCGTTCATGCGGAGTCACACACACGTCATGTCAATTGCGACCTTTAGGGGTCATTCCAGCATTTGCAGGATTCAAATGGAATGTTTATTTTTTAGGTTAATATAGCATGACCTCTGGATAATCAAAAATAGCAATATGGCACTTTGAAAGATGGACAGAGAAACATTATTGACATTCTTATCACGTGATCTTGAATTGGAAGCAAATGAGATGATAGTCGAAGCATCAAATCGTCGCCGATTTCGAACCGGGATGGAATGAACATCTGACATAATATCGTCCTGTCAAGCGACCGATCGGACTGGGAGATAAATATAATACGTCATCACACTTATCACCCACATTGCCCATGTACCTACTCATTATTGACCTGCGGGGCGCGCGAGCATATTGTTCGAGTACCTATGTTTTTAAGCTTAGTGTAAGACTTTATGGCACCTTGCTTTGAAAATCTATAAGGCGCTTGATGAGGTAGTGCCGGAGCAGAATTCCGTGGGTATCGTAAAAGGTTGACTAAGTTGACTAAGATTTTTTGGACACCAGCATTTGGCCAATTTAGTATGAATACATGATTTTAAGTTTGGTTTTGATGGTAACAAATAATATACCTAGGTAGGTACAACTAGGTAACCCATACGAACACAAAAGAAAAATATTATCAATATTAGCTAACCCTACCTAAGTATGAGAAGTTTTACGCGCCAAAATTCTAACCTAAAATAGGAAATAAAAGAGCATTTAGTTTCTCGCCACTCGTGGTATGTTTACATACAACCGGCAGCTTCCGGTCGTCGCTTCCAAAATGGCAACACCAAACTTAGTTTCGTTCCTGTTCAACTGGGCTTGAAACCGGTTATAACCGGTTCATACAAATTATGTCTGATACTGTTTTTTTTTATATTTTTTTACATTCTAAAATTAGCCTAAAGTATTTAATATCTACCTACAATAGAGAAAGGCGATCATTTAATGGCTCCTGTCCCGACCTCTCCGTGGAAATCGAACTTAGGACTTCCCGAATTAAAAGCCTACAGTTAACGTATAGTAAACTGTTTTTCTATAGAAAATAAAATTACGTGTAGGTATAAAGCAAATCAAAACGACGGCTCAAAAACTCAAAAGAAAATTCAAGTAAAACCCGCCTGAATCAAAAGGTTTTTGCTCCAAAGAAAATCTTTTATTAGGTTTAACTTAAAGCCTTAAAACTAAACAGTTCTGAACTGAAACTGAAACCGTTAATATCTAACCGGTAGTTATACAACCTTTGGGGGTTTTTCCACTAGACGGCAAGTCCACGGCAACGGCAACGGCACGGTCGACTGTGTCGTGGAAGAGATAATGTGTGAAGATTAATGAAATTGTACTGCAAGCTTTTTCACTAGTGGGCACGGCAACGGCAGGGCATTGATTCCCACCGGTATCTAAATTGTCGCCGGCCTGCCAAACTACGTGTGCGTGCGCTCAGAATAATCATGTGGACGATATCGTCGACGATATTACCGTCCTAGTGGAAAAGCAGAGCCACGGTATCGTGACGGTATGGTTATCGTGCCGTTGCCGTACCGTCTAGTGGAAAAACATCCTGGGTAGTGGGTAGGTAGGTACAATATAAAGCGGGAACGAAACATGAAATACAGTTTCTCTGATGTTATTTTGCGTTTATTATTTTTTAATGAGCAATGCAGTACCAACGCTGCAATCCAGAGTTCAGCTAGACAATTTGTAATGAGAGCGTATAGTGAAAATAAATAATGACTGCTTTATTACATTGTCGAAACTATGATAACTGAACTACCTATTTCCGTTTTGACGTGGTTTGATTAAAGATGTTACTATTATTTATGCTAACTGAAAATATGTACAAGTAGCTTTCTGCACGCGGTTTCACCTGCGTTAAATGAGTTTTCCCGTAGAAATTAAGGTTTTTCCGACCTGTTGAGGCGTGATTAGTAAACAAACATCCAAACTTTCGCATTTACAATATTAGTAGGATAGAATTTCTGTTTTCGATAATATTGAAGGTCTCACTCATAGTCCTTATTAGTGAATTATGGCATAGTTTAGACATGCAGTAGGTAAGTATAGAGTTGTATAGGTATATTTTGAAAAATCCAGTGAGTAAAGGGATCAGAGACTTATATTCTTTAGTAGATACTTTGAGAACTCAGATTGGGGCAAAAGCATGACTATTTTGTGTGCACCTATGTAATATATGTGTCTTTATTTCATCCACACCACAACCAAACAATTTGGATAAAACTTTGTTCGCGTACAAAAAGATGCTTGTCAAATT